>PVKH010011427.1:0-17772 GCA_004027955.1 Chaetophractus vellerosus
CGGGGACCTCTCCTAGCGGGCAGACCGCCTTGAGAATGGAAACCGCCATGGGCGGGCCGGAGCCGCCGTGGGCAGGGCAAAAAGCTGCCACGGACAGGCAAAAGCCGCCACGGGCAGGGCAGGTCGCCTGCAAATCGAGCACAGCCAGCCACCCGCGAACTGGAGCCGGCCGTGATGGAAGCAGAAGCCGCCCACAAGCAGGGAAAGCCGCGCCTGCGCAGTGACCAAGTCTCGGCGCGTTGCCTCAACGGGGGGGAAGGGGAGATATGTAATAAAATAAATAAATCTTTAAAAATAAATAAATAAATAAATAAAGTTAAAAGAGGATTCTAAAAACAGCAAGAGAAAAACAATGCACAACATAGAAGTGAAACTCAATAAAACCAAGTGACCTTCCTCATGAGAAACCATGAATGGAAGAAGAAACTGCTATGATGTATTTAAGGTATTGAAAGATAAAAACTACCAGCCAAGATTTCTTTGTCCAGAGAAATTCTCCTTCAAAAAGAAATGATTATCATAAATATTAATGCATCTAATGAGTATGCCCCAAAGCAAGATACATGAAGCACACAGTTGCAAAAGAGAAGGGATAAATAGAAGTCTCTACATTAATACTTGGAGACTTCAATACACTTCAGCATTGGGTAGAAGATCTGGACAGAGGATAAATAAGGAATGAGAGATGTTGAATAATTTGATAAATGAGCTAGACCTAATAGATATTTTAGAGCATTATACTCTCAAAACACAGGCTATATATTCTTTACAAGTGCTCATGGATCCTTCTCCAGGATAAACCATATGTTGCATCACAAGTCAGGTCTCAATAAATATAAAAAGATTAAAATTATACAAAGCACTTTCTATGATCACAATGGAATGAAGCTAGAGATCAATAACAAGCAGAAAAGAGGAAAATTCACAAATATAAGGAGATTAAACCACACACTCAGTGGGTCAAAGAAGAAATTGCAAGAGAAATCAGTAAATATCTTGTGACAAATAAAACAAGAACACGCATATCAAAACCTATGGGACTCTTAAAGGCAGTGCTGAGAGGAAACTTTTTAACCCTCAAGCTTACATTAAAAAAGAAGAAAGAAAATTAAAAACCTAATTAAACACATGAAGGAGCTAGAAAAAGAACAACAATTAATCCCAAACCAAACCAAATGAAAAAAAATAATGAAGATCAGAGCAGAAATAATGAAAATTAAGAACAAAATAAAATCAACAAAATTTGGCTCTTTGAATAAATCAACAAAATAGAAAAACCCTTAGTTAGACTGACAAAGAAAAATATAGAGAAACACAAATAAATAAAATCAGAAATGAGATGGATGACATTACCACTGACCCCAGAGACATAAGAAAGATCACAAGAGGATACTATGAACAATGGTACACCAACAAACAAGACAGTAAAGACGAAATGGACAAAATCCTAGAAATGAAAAACCCACACTGGACCTAGAAAAAATAGAAGACCTCAACAAACCATGCAAATAAAGAAAGTTATCCAAAACCTCCCAAAAATCCAGACAAGATGGCTTCCCAGGCAAGTTCTACCAACCATTCAAAGACTAACTAATGCCAAACTTACTCAAGCTCTTGCAAGAAATTGAACAGGTAGGAATGCTAACAAACTCATCCTATGAATCCAACATCACCCTAATACCAAAACCAGATAAAGACATTATGAAAAAAGAAAATTACAGATGAAGGTCTCTAATGAATATAGATGCGAAATCCATAACAAAATACTAGCAAAGTGAATCCAAAACCACATTAAAAGAATTATACACAACAATCAAATGTGTTTTATTTAGGTTTGCAAGGGTAGTTCTACTCAAGAAAATCAATTCGTGTAATAAATTTAAGAAGGAAAAATCACATGATCCTCTCAATTGATGCAGAAAAGGTTTTTGACAAAATACAGCATCCTTCCTTGATAAAAATAAAACACTCCAAAAAGATAGAAATAGAAGGAAGAGTTCTCAACATGGTTATTTGCATATATGAGAAACCCACAGCTAACATTTTACTCAATGGTTAAAGACTGAAAACTTTCCTGCTGAGATTGGGAGCAAGACAAGAATGCCCACTGTCACCAATGTTATTCAATATTGTGTGAGAAGTTCTAGGTAAATAAATTAGGCAAAATATAGAAATAAAAGGCACTCAAATAGGAAAATAGTAAAATTGTTGCTTTTTGCTGATGATATGACCCTATCTATATATAGAAAATCCTGAACCCACAACAAAGCTACAAGAACTGAGAAATGAATTCAGCAAAGTGGTGGGATACAAGACTATAAGAAAAAAAAGTAGTGCTTCTATACACTACTAATGAGCAATCTGAGGATGAATTCAGAAAAAAATCCATTTATAATAGAGAGTAAAAGAATAAAATCTTTAGGAATATGCTTAACCAAATGACCTAAAGGACCTGTATCCAAAAAACTACAAAGCACTGCTAAAAGAAATTTTAAAAAGACATAAATAAATGGAAGTATATTCTGAGTTCATGAATTGGAAGACTAAATATCACTAAGATGTCAATTCTACCTAAATAGATTTACAGATTCAAAGCAATCCTAATAAAAATCATCCCCACAGCAGATTTGGAAAAGCCAAATATTAAATTTATTTGGCCATAATAGCTGAAATGTCTTTAATAAAAGAACATAGCTGGGTTCTCTCACTTCCTGACTCTAAATCATATTACCTAACTACAATGGTAAAAGTAACATGGTACTGGCATAAAGATAGATTGACCCGTGGAACTGAATAAACTCAGAAATAGACCCTCATATCTATGGTCAAGTCTCAGTGGCAGACATTTTGGCAGTACCTCAAGTAGCTAAATATAGAATTGCCATATGATTCAGCAATCACATTACTAGGAATATATTCAGAAGAACTGAAAGGAAAGTCATGAATGGACAGTTGCATACCAATGTTCATTGCAGCATTATTCACATTTGCTAAAATATGGAACCACCCCAAGTGTTCATCAAGTGCTGAACTGGTAAACAAAATGTGGAATAAACATAAAATGGAATACTACTCAACTGTAAGAAGAAATGAAATAATGATGCATATGACAACATGAAAGAATCTTGAGGATATGTTGAGTGAAATAAGCCAGACACAAAAGGACAAATATTGTATGGTCTTACGAATATGAGCTAAATATTATGAATAAACTCATGTAGGTAAACTGTAGTGTATAATTACTAGGTGATAGCATATGGGTTGTGAATGGGAGCTGATTCTTAATGCATGTGTCATTTTAAATAAGGTTTATTGCAAAAGTATGCAAATAAAGAGGGTTGATGATAACACATTATAGTGAGTATAACTAACACAGCTGACTTATAAATGTGATTGTGGTTGAAAGGGATAGCCTGTGGTTGTAAATGTCATTTGAAAGAGAGGTAGAGAATAATCCAGGGACTGTATAACAGTGATTTCAGTGGTGGTTGATATTATAAATATAAGAGCATTCTTCTTTTACAAAGTGTAAAGAATACACAGGCAAATTAGAACTAATGTAACTTATGGACAATAGTTAACAGTAATATTGTCAAACATATTTTTACAAAAATGGCAAGGAAGATATTGTATCAATTCTAAGGAATAAAAATTTGGGGATTTAAGTGGTATGGAGTTTTTCTTTTAGGAGTAATGAAAACATTCTAAACTTCCCTGAGGTGATGACAGCTCAGCTCTGTGATGAAAATGAGAACAACTGAGTGGACACATTAAATGGACTGTGCAAAGAATGGGGTTATATAACACAGGAAATCCAGTGGTTAACAGAACAAATGTGAGAACATTCTCTCATGAACTCTAAAGCTATATAATACTAATACATGGTGTTAAATATTGAATGTGTTGTGGGAAAACTATGCCAAATGTAAGATATGGGCTATAGTTAGTAGTAATATTTTATAATGCTCTTCCATAGTTTGTAACAAATGTTTCACAACAATGCAAGATGTTGTTAGTAGGATGATGTACAGGAGCCCTGTATGATGAAATGCATGTTTGTTTAGTAACCTTTCAACTTTTACTAAACACTTTTTGTTTATGTATGTTAATGTATGAACTATATACTTCAATAAAACTTTACAAAATAAAGAATAAAAATAATTCAGTAGTGTTTCTATACACTACTATTGAAAAAGTGAAAAGGAAATAAAGAAAAATCCACTTACAAGTGCAATAAAATGAATAAAATATCTAGGAACAAATCTTTAAAAGTGGATATAAAGGACTTGCAGAAGATCAAACTACAAAACATTGCTTAGAGAAATCAAAGACAAACTAAATAAATGGAAGGACATTCTGTGTTCATGGAGTAGAAGACTAAATATTGTTAAGATGTCAGTTTTACACAAAACAATTTACAGATTCAATGAAATCCCAATCAAATTCCAACAGCCTTCCTTGCAGAATGAAAAAACCAATGTCCTTTCTTTTTATTTTCCCCTGACAAGAAATATCATCCATACTTTACTATTGCCAGAGAAATTAAAAATTTGTGAGGAACTAGAGAGGCTGTGAGGGATTTTCACTTTCATTCTGTACTTTTGTTATGTTTGCATTCCCTTGCAATATGCATGATTAATTTTTATGTAGGTGGGGTTATTTGATGGTTGTGTTCATTTTCTTCTTTAAATATTCAATATTTTGTTTTAAATGACTAAAAGTTGAAAATGGAAAAAATATATTTGGAAGGATAAGAGACTGAATAGCCAAAGCTGTCTTGTAAAAGAAGAAAGAAGTATGAGGACTCACACTTTTTTTAAAGTTTAAGATGTATTACAAAGCTACATAAACAAAATAGCATGGTACTGGCACAAGAACAGACATATAGACCAATGGAATAAAATTGAAAGTCATAAATAAACTCTCAAATCTATTACCAAATGACAAGAATGCCAAGTCCAATCATGTGTGGAAGAAGTGCATTTTCAAGAAATGATTATTAGTAAGGGTAACAAAAAGGGTAAAAAGACAGATATTAGTAAGATATGACAGTGGAAAGAAAAATGATAAAATGGAGGAACCAAGAAATGCCTATACAATAATAACATATAATGTTAATGGATTAAACTCACAAGTCAAAATACATAAACTGGCAAAATGGATAAAGAAATATGAACCATCTCTATGCTGTCTAAAAGAGACTTGCCTTGACACAAGGACACAGGCTGAGTTTAAGATTGAAAAAAGACATTCCATGCAAACCATAATCAAAAAAAGATCTGGAATAGCATACTAATATCAGCAAAAGAGATTTTAAATGCAAAACTGTTATGAGAAATGAAACAGATCATTGTAAACTAAGAAAAGAGTTAATTAACCAAGAAAAATAACAATAATAAATATTTCTGCATCTAATAGAGGTGTCCCAAAATATATGAGGCTCACACTGGCAAAAAAGAAGAGAGAAATAGACATCTCTATAATAATAATTGGAGACTTCAATAAACACTCTCATCATTGGATAGCAGATCTGGACTGGGAAAAAATAAAGAAACAGAGAGCTTGAATAAAATTAAAAGCGAACTACACCTAACAGACATTTAGAGAACATTGCACCCCAAAACAGCAAGACATACAATCTTCTCAAATGCTTATTGATCTTTTGCCAGGATCGACTAAATGTTGGGCCACAAAACAGGACTCAATACATTTTAAAAGATTGAAATGATACAAAGCACTTTCTCTGATCATAATGCAATGAAGCTGGAGATTAATAATGGGCAGAAAAAAAGAAAATTCACAAATATGTGGAGATTAAAGAACACATTCTTAAATAATCAGTTGATCAAAGAAGAAATTGGAAGATAAATCAGTAAATATCTCAAGACAAATGGGTAATGAGAACACAGCATATCAAAGCTTGTGGGATAGAGTGAAGGCAGTGCTGAGTGGGAAATTTATAGCACTCTGCTTGAACTTAAAAAGAAGAAAGAGTTAAAATCAAAGAACTAACTCCACCCATGGAGGAGCTAGGAAAAGAACAGCAAAACAATCCCAAAGCATGCTGAAGGAAAGAAATAACAGAGATTAGAGCATAAATAAATGAGGTTGAAAATTAAAAAATAATACTTTGAGAATCAACAAAAACAAATGTTGGTTCTTCAAGAACATTAAAAAAAAGTTGACAAACCCATAGCTAAACTGACAGAGAAAAAAAGAGAGAATATGCAAATAAATAATATCAGAAATGAGAGGGGGGACATTACTACTGATCCCACCAAAATAAGAAAGATCATATAATATGCATAACTCTATGCCAACAAATTAGACAACTTAGATGAAATGTACAACTTTCTTGAAACACACAAACTACCCACACTGATGTAAGAAGAAATAGAAGACCTCAACAAATCAATTGCACATAAAACCTCCCAATTAAGAAAATAGACAAGTTCAGCCAACTGGCAGGATACCAATTTGATATGCAAAAATCAGTAGCATTATCAAATAATATAATCAGCTTATTACCACAAATCATGGTTGTTCTAGTCAGGGTTCTCTCAGGAAACAATCAACACGAGATATCTGTTAAAAATATAAGATTTTACAAGAGTCTCTCACGTGACCATGGGGATGCACAAGTCCAGGTTCTGCCGGCAGGCTGCAAGCCAGGGGCACCGATGAAAGACTGATGAAAGCTCCTCGATGAGTTCCTGGGAGAAGTTTGCTGTCAACCGATGAGCTGGGAAATTCTCTCTGAATGTTGAAATCAGTTCCCTTTTATGGCAGTCAACTGAATGGATAAAAGCGTTATCCATTCTTGATCCAATCTCGCTGATTGATGCAGATGTAATCAGCCATCCATGCAGTAAACTCAATTAGCCCAGTGCTTGCTGGACCCAATAGCTGGGCACAATTACCTGGCTGAGTTGACACATTAGCCTAACCATCACAATGATCCATAGTGTATTTTATTTTTACTTTAGACTTTTAATTTAATTTAATTTTTTAACATATTTTTTATTTTTTCTAAAACATACTTAGATTACACAAAATATTACATAAAAAATATAAGATTCCCATATGCCCCACTCCCCACATCTCCCACACCCTCCTAAATAAACAACATCCTTCATTAGTGTAGCACATTCATTCCAATTGATGAACGCATCCTGGGGCATTGCCACTGACCATGGACCACAGTTCACATTGTAGTCTACACTTTCTTCCACACAGTTCTGCATGTTATAGGATTATATAAAATGGCCTATGTCTGCCATTCAGGATGATGCTCAAGTCCCCCAAAAAAAACCCTGTATTACAACTGTTGTCCCTCTCCCTCCCCCAGAGTCTCCAGTGGCCACTGCCTCCACATCAATGTTGTAATATCTTCCATTGCTGGAATCAAAATATGTTTGTAGTAGAATACAAGTATGTCCACTCTAGTCCATAGTCCATTCCCCAATCCTGAGGATTCTGGGATGGTGATATTCACTCAAACCCTAATTGAGAGGGGGCTTCAATCCCATACAGTCAATGGATAGGACTTTCTTGCTTGCACTTGTAGGCCCTCTTGTTTCCTTGGTATGGTGGTTATCAATCCTCACCTCCTTTTCCCCCCTTTTAATTAATTAATATATTTTAGGATACATTGATCACATAAATGTTACAAAGAAATTTAAGAGTACCCATATGCCACACCTCCCACACCTCCCACAACCTGCCACATATATATCCTTCATCAGTGTGGCACAACGCCTGTAATTGATATACACGTTTTGGGGCTTTGTCATTAAGCATGGACCACAGTTCAGACTGTAGACCACCCTCTCTCCCATACAGTTCTGCATGATACATGATGATATAAAATGGCCTATATCCTCCATTGCAACATCACCCAGCACAATTCCATGATGTTTAGTCTTCCAATCCATGATCGTGGAATATTCCATTTATTTAAGTCTTATTTGATATCCTTTAACAGGGTTGTGTAGTTTTCTGTGTATAAGTCATTTGCCTCTTTAGTTAACTTTATTCCTAGGTATTTGATTCCTTTAGTTGCTATTGTAAGTGGGATTTTTTTCTTTATTTCCTCCTTAGATTGCTCATTGTTGGTGTACAGAAATGCTACTGATTTTTGTGCATTGCTGTTATAACCTGCAACTTTACTGAAATCATGTACAAGCTCTACAAGCTTTGTTGTAGTTTTCTCGGGGTTTTCGATGTATAGGATCATATTGCCTGCAAATAGTTAAATTTTGACTTTTTCCTTTCCAATTTGAATGTCTTTTATATCTCTTTCTTGCCTAAGTGCTTGAACAATTACTTCTAACTCAATGTAAAATAGGAGTGGTGATAGTGGGCATTCTTGTCTTGTTCCCAAACTTAAAGGGAAAGCTTTTAGGATTTCAACATTGTATATGATGTTAGCTATGGGTTTTTCATGTATACCCTTTATTATGTTCAGAAAGATTCTTTCTACTTCCTATCCTTTGCAGTATTTTTATCAAGAAAAGGTGCTGTATTCTGTTGAACACTTTTACTGCATCTATAGAGATGATCATGTGATTTTTTTCTTTCGATCTGTTTCTGTGGTGTATTATATTGATTGATTTTCTTTTGTTGAACCATCCTTGCATACCAGGGATGAAACCCACTTAGTCATGGTGTATAATTCATTTGATGTGTTGTTGAACACGATTAGCAAGTATTTCCTTGAGGATTTTAGCATTTAGGTACATTAGACAGATTAGTCTGTAATTTTCCTTTCTTGTGGCATCTTTGGCTTTGGTATTAGGGTAATGTTGGTATCATAGAATGAGTTAGGCAATGTTCCTTCTACTTCTCTTTTTTGGAAGTGTTTAAGCAGGATTGGTGTTAGTTATTTCCAGAATGTTTGGTAGAATTCACCTGTGAAACCATCTGGTCCTGGGCTCTTCTTGGTTGGGACGTTTTTGATGACAAATTCAATCTCATTACTTGTGATTGGTCTGTTATGTTCATCAATTTCTTCTTTCATCAGTGTAGGCTGCTTGTGTGATTCTAGGAATTTATCCATTGCCTCTAAATTATCATTCTTATTGGCATATAATTTTTTAAAGTATCCTCTTATGATACTTTTTATCTCTGTGGGGTCAATGTTGATATCCCCTTTCTTGTTTCTTATTTTACGTATTTGCATATTTTTTCCTTTTTTCTTTGTTAGCGTAACTAAGGGCTTGTCAATTTTATTGACCTTGAAGAACCAGCTTTTGGTTTTGTTTATTTTTTCTAGTGCTTTTATATTTTCTGTTTCACTTAGTTTTTCTATAATCTTTATTATTTCTTTCTTTCGGCCTCCTTTGGGGTTGTTTGTTGTTCTTTTTCTAATTCCTCTAGATGTGCAGTTAGGTCTTCAATTTTAGCTCTTTCTTCTTCTTTGATATGTATCTCTGGCTATGAATTTCCCTCTTTGTACAGTTTTTACTGCATCCCATAAGTTTTGATATATTGTGTTGTCATTTTCATTCATTTCAAGGTAGTTAATGATTGCTTTTGTAATTTCTTCCTTGTCCCACTCTTTGTTTAAGAGTGTGTTGTTTAACTTCCATATAATAAGTGCCTAATCTGGTTCCCTGGCCCTTACTGATTTCCAGCTTCATTCCATTGTGTTCAGAGAAACTTAGCCTAGTTTTGTGGAGTGCCTAACATTTATGTCCTGAGATCCTCCTTGTTGCTCAAATATGGACTTTCTCTAAGCCAAACTCAGCATATAAATGCATTACCTTCCCCCCAGCATGGGACATGACTCCCAGGAATCAGCCTCCCTGTCACCAAGGAATTACTACTAAGCACTGGTTGGTGATGCAAGTGGAAAAAGACCTTGAATAAAAGGGGCAAAAGGTAAAGACAAATGAGTTTATATGGATAAGAGTCTTCAAAGTGAGTTGGGAGGTCAGGAGAGAGACAACACTTATGCACATCTCAACATGATCTCATAGACTGCCAAATTAGATACTACCCCAAATAGTGGGGCTCCTGAGGGCTCTGGAGACACCTAATTCCTATGGTCATGGCAGATAGCTCTGGAGTTTGGTACCTTGCCAGTGGGCCCTAATTTGGAGTTTGTGTTCCCTAGTGTGACAGAGTTAGACTCAGCTGTGACTTCTCTACACATGCCTCTTCTATCCCTTGTATTTGAACCTATAGTTGGTGCTGGAGTTGGTAGGTGTACATCCAAGAGATTTGAATCTCTGGGCTGTCCATGTGCCATTTGGGCCCTGAGCTTCAGTCGAGTTGCAACACCTACTCTCCAGTTCATTGGACTCACCCAGGACAACTAAAAAGGAACCTTTTTTAAGAAAAATAAGAGACCCAAGAGAAGCTAATACAAAAATTATGTCTATATGTTCTCTGTCCTAAAGTATCAGCTGGGTGAGCCAGGAATCAAACCAGGGACCTCATATATTTAAACTGGAGATGCCTCAACTGAGCTTCTTGTTTGAAGTCGGTGTGCATATGACAACATGGCTGAAACTTAAGGACACTATGTTGAATGGAATAAACAAACACAAGAGAACAAGTACTGAGACCAGTAATATGAATTAAATATGATGAGTAAACTCATGGAGTTAAACTAGTGAGTATAAGTACACTAGGAGATAGAATTTGGGTTCAGAATGGGGAGTTGATGCTAAATATATGTAGAGTGGTTTTTTTTAGTAATATTTTTTAAGTTTAAAGAAACTTTATATTACATAATTTTACATAAAAAATATAAAGGATTCACATATACCCCACCCCCCATCCCATACTTTTCCCCATTAACAGTATCCTTCATTAGTGTGGTACATTTGTTACCACTGACGAACACATACTGAAGCATTGCTACTACACATGGACTATAGTTTACTTTATAGTTTACACTTTGAATGGTACAATTTTGTAGGTTTTGACAAAATGTGTAATAAACCTGTATCCATCATTGAAATGTTATGCAGGACAAGGCAAATGTCCACAAAGTACCCCATAATACACCTATTCTTCCCTTTTCTTCCCCTCAGAACTTATGGTAGCCATTGCCTTTATATCAATGATACCAGTTCTTCCACTGCTAGAATAATCATAAGCCTACTTAAGTCCATAGTTGCATTCTCCCTTATGTTTGTTCATTCCTCAATATTGAGGATTTTGGAATGGTTATAGCCACTCTGTTTCTGACTGAGAGTGGGTTTACATCCCATGGGGTAGATGAATGGAACTGTCTTGCTTTCAGATGTAGTTATTCTCTGTTTTTTTGGGGATGGGCATTGTCTGTCATAATCATTTTGTTAGTTATACTGGGTGAGACCAATGAACTGGAGAGTAAGTGTGGCAACTCTGCTGAGATTCAGGGCTCAACTGGCATATGAACAGACTCAAGTTTTAAGTCTCTTGGACATATATTTAATGAGTAAAGTGCTAATTATAGGTATAGATAAAAGGATCAAAAGTGTCATGTAGGGAATTATAAATAAGTCTAACACTTTTACATTGAGGACCATATATTCCAAAGTAAGACCCACTGCAGGGTGCTAAATTTCTGAGATTGTCTGCCCTGCTTATCATGTCTAGATTCTCTAGAACTCTCAGGAACCTAGCTGTTTGTGACACTGTTTACCATGGCAGCCAATGAGATCCTGCTGAGACGTGCATAAGTATCATCTCTGGAATAACCTCCTGACACACTTTGAAATCTCTTAGTCATAAAAACTCATTTGTATTTAATTTTTATCCCTTTTACTTAAGGCCTTTTTCAAAATGCATCACTACTTTGCACTTGGTAATAAGCCCTCAGTGTCAGGGAGGCTTATCACTGGGAATCATGTCCCATGCCCAGGGAGGTAGTGAGTTAATGTCCTGAGTTTGGCTTAGAGAGAAGCCACATTTGGGCAACAATGAGGATTCAGGAGGTAACTCTTAGGCAACATATAATAGTTGGCTAAGTTTCAATTTCTCAAGAAAACCATCAATATCGAGGGCCTAGCATAGTGATCTGTCCTTCACTAGGCACTGCCCATGTATTCCATGGAGTCTTCCTGGTCTATTAGAAGATTAACAGGAATTCACAAGATAGTATTTCAATATTCTTTTGTTATTGTGTGGATCTCCACTCACTGAGACAATGCGCCATGACCACTTGAATATATTCATATGTCGTAGAGGCATGCCCCAGGTCCACCCTCCTGATACATTCCCTCATCACTGGTACATCATGGTGATCCCCTACCACAGATGTGACCCTTCCATGATCCAAAACTTCCCCAAAAACAAAGCTAAAAAAAATAAACAAATAAAAATAAAGAAATAAAATAATAATAATAACAAATAAAATACAAAAGTAAAAACTAAATAATAAAGATTTATAAATAATAAAATACATTAAAATTTTTTCAATGTTTTTTTCATCGCTGTAAGATCTGGAATCTTTTATGTACAGTTACAATTTCTTCCATATCTTTAACCAGTGTCTTTTTTTTTCTTTATCTTCAAAAAAGCTTTATGTTACAGAAAAGTCATGTAGAAAATATAGGAGATTCCCTTATGCCCAACCACTTCTCCATCTCCCCCTCTCCATTTTTAATAACATTTTACATATGTATGGTACATTTGTAACAATTGATGTACTAATATTGAAACATTGCTACTAACCATGGTCAGTTTTTTCATTATGGCTTACATTTTGCACTGTACATTTTTATAGGTTTTGACAAAATTTAAAATGGCCTGTATCCTTCATTGCCCAATCATGCAGAACAATTCCAATAACCTATGATCCATTTATTCTCTTCATATCTCCCCTTCTCCTCAGAATCTGTGGTAACCATTAAGTTTCAAATTTTGAAGAATAAGGTTCATAGATACATGCAATAATATTGAGGGTTTGGCATGTTGGTCTGTTTTCTTTTATTAAGCACTCCAGTGTTCTGGAAAGATTCTTGCCCCTCTATCTGAGAACATAGCAGGACTCTCCAGGATGGGAGTTTAATATTTTCTTGCTTATTTTGTGGGTCTCAACCCACTGAGATAACACACTATGACAAGATGAACACTTTCATATTCCATAGAAGCCTGTGCCTGGTGTGCTCTATCCTGCATATGCCCCCACCCCCACTGCCCTGCACCAGTAACCCTCCCATACCATATTTGCCAGAAGAATATTTCCACCATTGTAGTTATAACCACAGTCCTACAAATCCCCAGAGGTCACCTGCTCCTTCCTCCAGCACTTCCCCCAGTTCCATGGATAGTCCAATCTAACCTCCTCAACATCCTCCCCCTCACATTCCAGCACAATGGTGAGTTGATGCTCAATAAGGGCAAAATCTATGATAAGTTGGAAGGGGGTGGTTGAGCAGCTGATGAGTGAGTGGATAGTGGTGTAGTGATGTGATTGGGCTCAATGGTATACTATGTTTTAATGTTTGATTGTAAATCTGTGGAGATTTATAGAGTTGATAGCAACACATGACAGTGAGGATAACTAACACTGCTGATTCACAAATATGCTTGTAGTTGAAAGGGGCAATCTAGGGAGGTTAATATCAATTGAAAGAAAGCTAGAGGATAACCTACAGACTGTATAATGTAGTGATTTTGTTGGTGCATGAGGACTGTGATTAACAGTACAAAGTGTTCAGAATATGATGATACATGGGAAAAATTCAACTAATGTTAACTTATAGACTATGACAATAATGTAATATTTTTGCAGCAATGGAAAAATGATTACAGACACTTAGCCTATAACAATGCTAAATGTAAACAATTGGGGGACACAAGAGGGTGTGGGATTTTTTCTTTTTGAGTAATGAAAACATTCTAAAATGGATGGAGGTGATGGCAGCAAAATTCTGCAATGAAACAGAGCCACCAAGTATGCACTTTGGAAGGATTGAACAAGGCAGGGAACCATATAGTACAGTGAACCCTGTGGTGGATGATGAACTGTGATTTACAGTCAAATATGAGAATGTTCTCTCATATACTATAACAAGCACTAATACACGGTATTAATAATAAGATTGTGGGAAAAATATGCCAACTGTAACCTATAGATTACAGACAGCAGTAATATTAGGAGGACGTTCTTCCATCACTTCTGACAAATGTGCCCCATCAGTGTAATGTGTTAGTGGAAGGGCAACATATGGGAATTACACATGGTGTAGCAGTTTGGCAGTTTGATATAGTTAAGAATTCCAAAAATGGATATTGGATTATGCTTGTAAACTGGTCTGTTCATCTGGACATGATTAAGTTATGATTAGGGCTTGATAGGGCCATGTCCGTAAGTCATTGACCCCACCCCTTGGTGGGTGGGGAATCAAATAAAAGACATGGCAAAGGACAGAGTTGGAGTTTTGCGTTGGAGTTCTGAAGCTGAGTTTTAATACTGGCGCCCGGGGAAGCAAGCACACAGAGGAGCTTGTCGTGAAGAAGGAGAGAAGGCCCCAGGAAGAGACGAGCCATTCACCTGATAGTATTCAGCTGGCCTTGTGGAAAGAAGAAAGCCTAACCCCAGAGGAAGGCAAGCACCAGGAAGAGAGGAACCCAAGAAGCCTGAACTCTTGGCAGATGTTGGCAGCCATCTTGCCTCAACATGTGGCAATGGACTTTGGTGAGGGAAGAAACTTATGCTTTAGGGCATGGTAACTGTAAGCTTCTACCACAAATAAATACCCTTTAAAAAGGCCAAAAGGTTTCTGGTATTTTGCATCAGCGCCCCTTTGGTTGGCTGATACATATGGTATGCATGATTATTTTTGAACTCACAACCTCTCTAATAAAAAAGAGATCCTCAACCTAAACCTGCAACTTAAATTATATACTTGTAAAACATCTGGAAGTAAAGATAGGAGAAAATCTTCACAAGCTCAAGGTAGGGATAGATTTGTCAGGACACAAAACAGCACAAATTATAAAAAGAAAGAAATATAAACTTGACTTCATCAAGTAAAGAACTTGTACATCTTCATAATAATATGAATGCCAGTGAAAAAAGATGAATTGGACACTTCATAGAAGAAAATATACACATGGCCAATAAGCAAAAGTAAAGGGCTCAATATCATAGAAATGCAAAGCACTCTGAAATAGGGCAATCCCCTGGGAAAGCAGGTGCACAGTTCACTTACTGTCTTATGACTCATCAATTCAACTCCTAGGTATTTATCCAACGGAAATAAAGTATACAGTAACAGTAAAGAGACTGCCTAAAAATATTTAGCACCTTTTTTCATAACAGATCAAAATTGGAGACAATCCAAATGTCTTAAATGGATTATTTAAGCCATGGTATAGCCATACAATGAAAAATTACTCAGAAACAAAAATGAACACACTATTAATACATACAGAACATGGATAAATGTCACAATGTTTTGTTTTGTTTTGTTTTGTTTATTTATTTATTTATTTATTTATTTATTTATTTTAAAGATTTATTTATTTTATTACATATCTCCCCTCCCACCCCGCTTCGGCGACGCGCCGAGACTGGTCACTGCGCAGGCGCGGCTTTCCCCACTTGTGGGCGGCTTCTGCTTCCATTCATGGCTGGCTCTCAGTTCCCGGGTGGCTGGCTGCGCTCCATTCGCGGGCGACCTGCCCTGCCCGTGCCGGCTTTTGCCCTGTCCGTGGCAGCTATTTGCCCTGCCCACAGTGGCTCTGGCCCGCCCATGGCGGCTTGCCATTCTCAAGGTGGTCTGCCCGCTAGGAGAGGTCCCCGGGAACCAAACCCAGGGCCTCCCATGTGGTATGCCGGTGCCCTATCCACTGGGCTATCCAGCCAGCCCCTGTTTTGTTTTTTAAAAACGCTGAACTAAAAGATTATATTCCACATGACTCCATTTCTAGGAAATCCCAGAAGAGGAAAAATGAATATAAGCTTTAAGAAAGAAAATCAGTGGATTGTGGGCAGGGCCAAATATGGGAGTGAAATTGAATACAAAATAACACAAGCAAACACTCAGGAATGATAAAGCCATCCTGCCTTGACTGAGGTGATAGTTACATGGTTGTGCATAGTCATTACAATTATAATCTGTGGATTTTAATGTTGATTAAACCTCAAACTGGATTTAAAAGTCCTTACTACACAGGAAAGAATTGTGACTAATATGCAAATCAGAACAAAATATATGTATCTGAAAAAGTTATGCAATTTGGGTTAAAAGACAGCAAGCATAAACTCTGTAAATTTGATCTCTAGAGTTTCAAAATTTAAAAATAAGATGGAAGTGCTAAAGGAGGACATTAAAATAAATTTAGGCAATTACTTGCATTGCCTAAATGTAAGGACCATAATAAGATGCACAAAAGGATACAAAAATATTCTAGTGAGAGACTGCATTTTTTGTATGTAAGTTAAATAACAATGCATAATTAGTGGAAGACAGAGTTAAGAGAGAACTGCTGTCACTAAGTCAGTGTGCAGGGCAGTGAAGACCTCCACACAGGAAGGTCTGATAATATCATGATGATGCCTTGAAGGTGAATACAGAGGGAGGTTGTGCCAGAGGGAGTGGCCCTCAGTGCGGAGCTGAGCTGCTCCTGCCCTGACAAGTTGAAGCTCAGATTTTCCACCTCTCTCCTCAGCACCTAATTTGTGTAAAATGTTGGCCACGAACCAAGGAGACAAGTGTAATTGCCCCTGAGAGCTTTCTCTTAGAATCTGCTCCCCAGGGTCCCCAGGGCAAGCACCTGCCCCTGGAAAAACAGAGATCTATTTGAAGGCCAGTTGAATGCCAACCCAGAGGTACAGTCTGGAGGGTGCTGGAGACTCCCCTTCACCTGGGAAAGGTGTCAGTGGCCACTGAAGCACTTACTTTGGCCTGAAGTGGCTTTCCCAGAAGGCCCACCGAGGCTGCTGGACAGCACAAAGGTGAGTGAAGCATCCTCACCCCATCCTCTGGAACTCAGGCTGACATGTGTAGCCTGCATGTAGTTCTTACTTCTGTTCACATTAAGAGCAGAATTTGTCACAGTTCTTGGAACTCAACATGGAAGTTTACAAACTAGTTTAAAGGGGCAACATATTCTCAAAAATTAACACTTCAATTTTTATGGACAATGATTGATCAAACAGGATTATGGTAAGAAAGTTTTGGTTTTATGCTTTATTAGATAAATTCAGATGTCAAACTTTTCATGGTAGTTGAGTTTATTCACATCTGTTATTTTCATCCTGTTTTCTCACTCATTCACCTTGCCAATAATAACTTTTGAAGAATCTAAGAGCCCTATCCATGACTAGAAAAGACTTGGGGGTCCTCCCATGTAGCTGTGGCCTCCAGAGAGAACTTTCTGAAATCGTTACAGGTGCCTGCCCCTTAGCTCAGAGTCAACAGATTCGAGAGTACTAAAAGGCATTCAGCTGCCAATGAAAGGAACATTAATCCTGTCTTATTAGTGCTGGCAGTGCCGTGTCTCAGGCAGTCTCAGCACTTAGATGACTGGGGGTTACCTAAATAAAGGATTTCAGCCATTTTCCCTTAAAAGTCAGTCTGAAAAAAATCTAGTGAGGACAGAGGGGCAAGAACACATGGTTCAAGGTCCACAGCTGTACGGTGGCTCTTCTGCCAACATGTCCAGCCTGCATCAAGGCTCACAGTGTTTGGGGCCCATGGGCAGCTGTGACTACAATGGTGAATGCCAAAGCAGCAGGGTCTCAATCGGACCTCAGCTCTTACAGGTGTGGAGCTGGCCTTTCTGAGGTCATTTCCTCACTCGCTGCCTTGAGGGGCTGCTGGG
>PVKH010011428.1:0-12229 GCA_004027955.1 Chaetophractus vellerosus
AGTAATAAAATAAAATAAATCTTTAAAAAAAAAAATGAAGTTTATTATATGAAAAATGCTTACATTTAAGAAAAGAAAGACTTCAAATCAGAGACCTAACTTCAAAACAGGAAAACTAGAAAAAGAGGAGGAAACTAAACCCAAAGCAAGCAGAAGGAAGGAAATAACAGATTAGAGAGCAGATAGATGGAATAGAAAAAAGAAAAAAGCAGCAGAGAAAATCAACAAACTCAAAAGTCGGTTCTTTGAAAAGATCAATAAAAGCAATAAACTTTTAGATAACTGACAAAGAAGAAGAGAGAGAGTATATAAATATTGAAAATCAGAAATGAAAAGAGAAGCATTACTACCAAGTTGGCTGAAATAAAAAGGACTATACGTGGATACTATGAGCAATTAGTATGCCAACAAATTATATAACCTTAGATGAAATGGACAAATTCTTAGCAACACACTACCTACATTGACTCAAGAAGAAATAGAAGATTTCAACAAACCAATTACTAGTTAAGAGATTGAGTGAGAAATCAAAAACCTGCCAACAAAGAAAAGCCCAGGACCAGATGGCTTCACAGGGGAATTTGACCAAACATACCAAGAAGACTTAACTCCAATTCTCCTCAAACTCTTCCAAAAAATTGAAGAGGTAAGAAAATTCCCTGTATTATTCCACCAAAGGGCTGCTGTTGCAAAGTACCAGAAATCTGCTGTATTTTATAAAGGGATTTACTTGGGGTAAAAGCTTACAGTTACAAGGCTGTATAAAGTCCAACTCAAGGTTGCTTTCTCACGAAAGTCAGTTGCCACATTTTGAAACAAGATGGTCACCGATCTCTGGCCAGTCTCTGCCTTCCCCTCTGGGCTTCCTCTTCCTCTTGAGGCTTTGTGCTCAAGTGATTGTGCAGTCTTCTCTCTCCTGGCATAGGGCTTGTTTCTTTCTGGGCCTTCTTTATCAGTCTCAGGTGTTCTGCTCTCTTCCCAAGGTCAGATGCAAACTATCAGGCAAATGGCTCATCTCTCCTGGGCCCTAGCCACAGAAGCCTTCTCCTTTCTGTCATATTGTAAGATAAAAATGACAGAGTTCTCTCTTCTGTGTGTCTCAGTCAGCCCTTCTCTGTGTTTCCATTTATATCAGATCCAGCAAGGGAATGGAGACCCAACCTGAGTTATGCCTTACTGACACAGCCTTATCAAGTAACTTAATCAAAGACCCCTCAAATGAATATAATACAATCAAAGGTTATCACACTAATAGATTAGTTTACAAACATAATCTCTCTCGGTTCCCGGGGACCTCTCCTAGCGGGCAGACCGCCTGAGAAGGCAAAAGCCGCCATGGGTGGGGCAGAGCCGCCGTGGGCAGGGCAAAAAGCCGCCACAGGCAGGGCAAAGCCACCACGGGCAGGGAAAAGCCGCCATGGGCAGGGCGAGCTGCCTGCGAAAAGAGCAAAGCTGCCTGAGAATGGAGCAAAGCCACCCACGAACAGAGCAAAAAGCCGCCTGGGAACGGAAGCAGACCCACCCACAAATGGGGCAAGCCGCCTGCGCAGTGAGCTGACTTGGTACATCGCCGCAGCGGGGGGAGACAAAGCAGACATAGAAGAACACAAAAAATGAACACACAGGAAGAGCAAGCAGAAAAAAAGGGGGAGGGATATGTAACAACAACAAAAAAATTTATATGGGAGGGTAAGTGGCCTCAAATAACTAACACTATCTTGAAAAAGAAGAATGAAGTTGGAGGATTCACACTTCCCTATCTTAAAACTTATTAGAAAGCCACAGTAATCAAAACAGTATGGTACTGGCACAAATACAGGCATATAGATCAATGGAATGGAATTGAGAGCTCAAAAATCAACTCTCACATTTATTGGCAACTGATTTTTGACAAGGTGATAAAGACCATTCAATTGGGAAAGAATGGTCTCTTCAACAAATGGTGCAGGGAACATTGGATCTCCATTTGCCAAAAAAAATTAAAACTTAAAAAAAAAAAAAAAACAGATGGAGGACACCTACCTCATGCCATATACAAAAAACAACTCAAAATGGATCAAAGACCTAACTATTGAGAGCTAGAACTATCACACTCCTCGAAGAAAACTTAGGGAAGCATCTTCAGGATCTTGTGTTAGGCAATGGTTTCTTAGACTTTATACCAAAAGCACAAGCAACAAAAGAAAAAATAAATAAATGTGGCCTCATGAAAATTAAAAACTTCTGTTCCTCAAAGGATTATATCATGAAAGTAAAAAGGCAACCTACACAATGGGAGAAACTATTTGGAAACTACAAGTCTGATAAAGGAATAATATCCAGTATATATAAAGAAATCCTTCAACTTAACAAAAAGACAATCAACCCAATTTAAAAATGGGCAAAAGACTTGAACAGACATCTTCAAAGAAGATATATAAATGGTCAGGAAGCATATGAAAAGGTGCTCAATATCATTAGCCATCAGAGAAAAGCAAATCAAAACTACAATAACTACAATGATGTAATATTTCATACCCATCAGAAAGGCTGCTGTTAAAAAAAAATAAGTGTTAGAGAGAATGGAGAGGAACAGGAACACTCATTCATTGTTGGTGGGAATGTAAAATGGTATAGCAACTGTGGAAGACAGTTTGGCAGTTCCTCAGATGCTAAGTATAGAACTACCATATGACCCAGCAATCCCACTACTAAGTATATATCCAAAAGAAGTGACAGCAGGGTCTAGAACAGATATTTGCATACCATGTTCATAGCAGCTTTATTCACAATTGCCAAAAAGAAGGAAGCAACCTAAGTGTCCATCCACAAATGAATGGATAATTAAAATGTCATATATACATACAATGGAATATTATTCAGTCATAAAAAGGAATGAAGACCTGATACATGTGAAAACATGGATGAAGCTGGAAGAGATCAAGTTGAGTGAAATAAACCAGACACAAAAGGACAAATATTATATGATCTCACTGATTTGAAACAATTAGAAGAATATAGATTGCCAGAGGAGGGGTGGGAATAGGGAACAGGAAGTTAAGGCTACAATGTACAGGGTTCCTATTTGGAATGACTGAAAAGTTTTTGTAATAGAAGGTGGTGATGGAAGCCCAATCTTGTGAACAAATGCTCCACACCACTGCAAGGTGTTGGTGGTGGGATGGTATACAGGAATCCTGTATTTGCCGCACGATTGTTCTGTAAAGCCATGACTTCTCTAATAAAGAAAAAAAAAGTCACCTCCTCAGAGTGGCTTTCCCTGAACATCTTACCCAAAAGCATCATCTCTACCACCCCAGGCCCTAGTATCTCTTCATTCCATTAATTCTGTTGTATTTTATTCACATGTCACATAAAACTACCTAAAATTTTTTCACTGTTTTATTTTCTATCTCCCTCTGCTAGAATTGCGTAAAGCCCCATTAGGGCATGAACCTCACGTGCCTTGATCATGGTACTTAACATAGTACCCAGAAAAAAACTAGCACATTTGTATGACTTCAATAAATAATTTTAAATAAATACAAATGACATTTAAGCTGGATTTGGGGGGAGGGAAACTAAACCTTATCAAGAGAAACAAAGAGAAATGGGAAAAAGAAATCAAACGTTTCATTTTATTCAGAGCTTCAGTTGTCATAGATTTGGGGAATAACTGTAATAGGCTCATATTTGAAAAATCTCCTGAAGGTTTTATCTCCTTTTTGCCAATCTGGGAGGCATGAATCCACCTTAAAATATCCTCAGCCTTTTCTTGAATACTTCCCTTGGTATGCAAGTCATTAACTCATGAGCAAATCCATTCTGATTTAAGCAACTTTAAATGATTGAAATTTTTTCTTATAGTAATTCAAAACTTGCCTGCCTGTTATTTACATACTATTTGTCTTAGTTCTGACCCTAGAGGTTCTCATGAAAATACGAAGTTAATCCTTATTTCATATGACAGCCATTCAAATATTTGAAGACAGCTATAATCCACTCCCTAAACATAATGAAAATAGATAACATTTATTGACAGTGCCTGCTGGGCTCTGGGCTAAGAACTTTATATGAATCACTCATTTAATCCTCACAACAACTTTGTGATATAGTTATATTACTGTGCAGATTTTACAAATGAGAAAAGAGAGGCCTAGATTTGATAATTTGCCTAAGGTCAGCAGAGTAGAAAGTAGTAGAGCCAGAATTCAACTGCAGATGGTCTAAATCACCTCCAGAGCCTACATTCTTAACTGTAGGCCTCGCTTTCTAAACGACTCCCACTCTTTCTACTATTTGTACAAAACCAATACTAGTGAGTCACTCAGTCAGCAATACTGAGGCACAGAACTTAATCCAGTCTCTTCTACCTAGTGATGAAGACAATATTGGTTATCATGCATTTATAAAAGGCATAACAGGATGCAAGATTTAATTAATTAAAAACTATAACGATTAGCAAATACTAAACAATCTTTTCATTTTTATGGACTATTATTCCTCTTTGTTCAACATATACTCCAAATTGTCTGACATACTGTCCATTTTTGGAACACACTGCTTACTTCCATACTCCTCCACCTTTAAGATTCTCTATTTCTAGAGGACCTTTCTCAACCTCTGCCGAGATTGGTATCTTCTGTCCTTAAAGAGCCAATTGTGCTGCACGTATTTGATTTGCTCCTCCAGCTCCATTCTCCACGCTGTTCTGTGCCCCAGGAAGCTGTCCTGAATAAACGGTGTAAACAGTTTCCCTTGCCCTCCGGCTTCTGGTTGGATACAGTCAATGGAAGACTCTGGCAGGAGATTGAAAGACAGGAAGAGTGTGAGCCTGAGGTATTGAGTGCCCCAGCTCTCACAGAAAGTCAACTCTGGTTAACAATGGCCCTCTACCAGAGGCGATAGCTTCTTTCAAAAGGACCTCTGCATAGCTACCATCTGAATCTTGATAGCAACTTCCTATCTTTGCCCTTATCTAAGGGTGGTAATGGCTACCTACTGTTGCTAGCCAGATATCCCATGTTGTTTTCCCTTAACTCTTTTTACTCTCTTATAAATAATACCTTCTTTAAACTCTCCAGAGTTTACCCATTTGTGTGTGCCATCTATTTTCCAGCAAGACCCTAAGACAGCACCATGACCTTCCCAAAGCCTTCTCTACTTTCTGTTTATACCTCCTTCATGGCATTTTTTTTCCTGTACTAGACCTCAAGTTTCTTAATGGCAAAGTATGTATTACTCACATTTGAATTTCCCAAATCATTAATACCTTGCCCATGTAAAACTGAACGAATGTTTCAAGAATGAATGAAAGAGTAAATGAATGAATAAACAGAACTTGAGACTCCAAAATTAGATTGGGAACCTTCAGGGAATTAACAGGGACCAAGGTCAGTAGGCTCATCTGGTTCCTTAAAGCAGCAAAAGAATCATCTGTGGAGGAAAGAATTCTCAAATTAAAAGCAACCTAATATGAATATATAATCAAAGATCAGCAAATAAACAAAGAAACAAATCACTGTTGTGATGGTTAAATTCATTTGTCAACTTGGCTAGTTTGATCAAGCAAGCATTGGCCTGGTTGTTGCTGTGAGGGTATATCCTGGATTTAAATCATCATTAAGTGGATTACAACTGGTTGATTACATCTACAATCAACTGAGGAGACTGCCTTCAACCATGAGAGGTCTCTCATCCAATCAGTTGAAAGGCTTAAAAGGAGAAGTGATGATTTCAGCAGCCAGAAGAAAGAATTTCCATCTCTCTCTCAGCCAGTCAACTTTTCCTGGGGAATTCATCAAAAACATCATCAGAGTTCCCAGCGTGTGGCCTGCCCTACAGAATTTGGGCTTGCCCATCCCCACAGTTGTGTGAACCAAATCCTATTTTAAAAAAAACCTCAAATATTTACATTATGTAGATATATATACACATATTTCCTGCCGGTTATGCTTCCCTAGGGAACTATGACTAATACAACTATGAACGAGAGTTAGCAAAACAACGAACAACAGATTTGGACACTCAAGTCCTTTAGATACTGGAATAGCAGGTACAGAATATAAAAATAACTATTTAAGAAATGTTTAAAGAAGCGAAAGATAGAATATAAAAAATGAGCAAACAATAAGTCTACAAAACGATAAGGGAGATTTGAAAAATAACTAAATTTTTTTTAAATTGTTGAAATAACAACAAAATAAATGAGTTAAAATCAGAATGAACAGAGATCTAGAATTGCTAGATCCATTTTCATTCTGCAGTCGAGGGAGATGTTAGATATAATGAAAAGGTCCAACCATACCGTAAACAGGAAACCAGGAAAAAGCAGCAGGAACTCATAGTGGCAGGGCCCCCTCCCCTGGAGTGCCTAAATTACTCAGTACTAAAACAGCACAGGGTCTCTCTTCTCCCTCACAAAGTGGAGCTGCAATCTACTGACCCAGACTGGAGCAGCTGGCCTCCCTGGGAGACTTGTCATGATAGAATCTGTTCCCCTGCTCTTTTGGACCCTTTGTGCTGTGTGAACAGTCAGGTGTATAAAGTGGTCACTTGCTGAAAGTTACGGTTGTGCCCGAGCCTCTGTTCCCATGACACAACATAGAGCAAATTACTCTACATATGGAACACAGAATATCTAACAAATGTCTAATAAAAATTCCAGAAGAAAAGAGAGGAAAAGGAAAATGAGGCACTATTTGAAGAGATGACTGCTTAGAACTTCCCAGAAACTATGACAAACACAAATTAACACATACAGGAAGCATAGCATATCCTAAGTAGGATAATTTTTTTTAAATTTTAAATTCATATCTAGACTAATATTGTGAATCTTCAAAATATTAAAAATTAAGAAAAGATCTAAAAGCAACACACAAATCACTTAAAAAGAAACAACAATGAGAATAAAAGGCAGTGGAATAACATATTTAAAGTGCAGCATGAAAATAATTGTCAACCCAGAATTGTGAACCCAGCAAAAGTTGTTCAAGAATGAAAATTAAATAAAACCTTTTCAAATTAAAAAAAAAAGCCTTGAATTTATCAATAAACTTATACTAAACAAGTGTCTAATGCAAAACTTCTCAACCAGTGTGTTTAACAAGGGGTGCAGGTGTGTCATCATATTAATCCCTTCAGTTTATCAGTTGGCATGGGGCCTAGAAATAGGATAACCTAGAAAATACATTTTCCCTGAAAAATACAATTCACTCAAGAAAATATATAAGTATGAATTGTTCTGTAACCATTGAAACAGTGGTTTTCTCAAGTGGGGGAAATTTTGACCTCCAGGGAACATCTGGCAATGTCTGGAGACATTTTTGGTCGTCACAAGTAGGGGACTGGTATTGGCATCTCACGGGTAGAGGCAAGAGATGCTGTTTGCTAAACGTTCTACAGTCTACATTCCCCACACCAAAGTATTACCCAGCCCAAAATGTCGATAGTGCCAGTGTTGAGAAAACCTGCAATAAAGAAACTAAAAGTGCTCTTACAAATCCTTTGAAGAGAAAACACCATGCTAAAATTATACTACAGGTAAATTCTGTCAAACATTCAGGAAACAGGGAGTATCCCAATTTTCTACAAATTCTTCTGGGGTACATTAAGAATGGAGAAAATACTCAAAAAATCATTTTTAGGAGGCCAATATAATTTTAATACCAAAGCCATTCAAGGATAGAAAAGGAAAGAAAAATTCAGGCAAGGCTCACTGATTATCAGAGGTGCAAAAATTTTAAAATATTTGCAAACTGAATTAAACATTATATATATATAAATAAAGGTAAGATACCAAGGTGGGTTTATTTCAGGATACAAGAGTAGCGAAAGTTCTCAGAAATAATAATATAATTACTAAATTAATTAATTAGAAAAATTAAAACCATATGATAATCTTAACAGATGCAGGGGAAAAAAACATTTGGTAAAACTCAGCACCCATTCATAACTTCTAAAGAATCTTTGCAAACTACAAAGATACAAATGATATCTACCAAAAAGCTACATGACTATCAGTCTTGACATTGAAGTAATTATTAACATTCCCTTCAAAAATAAGAAATAAGACTTTTACCACCACTTCTATTCCACCACTTCCTTAAGTTCCTAGTTGGCAGAAGAAACAAGAAGAACTAAGAGCTACAAGGATTAGAAAGGAAGAAACAAAACAAGATTATCAACAAAGGATACCCAATAATCAACATATGATTATTATAAATAATATGAGACTTTAGCAAGTTGGTTACACATACTAGAGAAATTTATTTCATTCCTATATATATGCAAAGAACAAATAATATTCCAGATCCAATATAATGCCAAAGTAAATTTCAACAGGCTACTTTGGGATACTTGGCAAAAGCAAAGGCCCAAGAATAACCAAGACACCTCCGAAGAATGATAGGGTGAGGCCAACTGCCCTTCAAATATCAAGACATATTATAAAACTATCATAATTAAGACAATGTGGTATTGGCACAGATATACAAAACTTACAAATGGAACTGAAGACAAAGCCCAGAAACAGATGAAACTTGGATCTGTGATAACGGTTAGATTATAGATCATTAATCAAAGGAAGGATGATCCAATAAAATGATACTGTAATAACTGGTTATATGGATAAATAAAAATTAATTTCTACCTTACACCATAAACAAAAATGAATTTCTGCTACAGTAAATACTTAAACATAAAAAAAAAATTTTAAACTTCACAGGAAAATATAGCAGAATATATTTATGAGGTTGGGGTTGGAAAGGATTTCTTAACTAAAATATGAAGAACACTAATGTTAAAGCAAAGGACCAATAAATTTAACTATATCAAAATGAAGAACTCTGTTCATCAAAAGGCACCAAAAAGAAAGTGAAATGATAACCCACAAACTGGGATAAGATATTTGCATTGTAACAAAAAAGATTAGTATTATAGCTATTAAAAATTTTTATTAACCAATAAGAAAATAAAGAAAAAAGGGGAATAGTCATCATAGAAGAGGATATATTAGTGGAAAATAAAAAATACATATAAAAAGGCAGAACTTAAGAGTAACATGATAATTGCAAATAAAAAGTGCCATTTATACCCACTAGATTGGGAAAAGTTAAGAAGAACAGAAGAAAAAGAACAAAGCATAAAAGATAGGTTGGAAATAGACAAAAGATCTAATATATAAAAGGAATGCCAGAAGAGCAAAAGAGAGAGAATGAAGCAGAAGTAATATTTGAAAAGACAATCAACGAGAATTTTCAAACCCAATGAAAGATATCAACTCATAAATTAAAAATCTCAACAAACCCCAAGCAGAATAAATTAAAAGAATATCATATGATGACCATCCTAGGCAAATGCAGAAAACCAAAGACAAAACTAAAATCATAAAAGCAACCAAAAGGTGGACAAAAGGGGGTGTGAGCAGGGACACATTACCTTCAAGGAAGCAGCAATAGGTTTATCCCTGACTTCTCAACAGAAAATAAGAAAGCCAAGAGATAATGCCTGGCTTCTTTAAAGTGCTAAAAGGAAAAAAAAAAAAAAAAGAAACTGCCAACTTGGAGTTCCACACCTAGTGAAAATATGCTTCAAAACTGAAGGTGAGTATACCAGTCAATGTTATTTCAGACTAACAAATGCTAAGATAATTTGGTGCCATCACACCTGTGCCACAAGAAATAAAATGATATCAGATATAACTGGTATCTGGAAGAAATGAAAAGCACCAAAAAGGATAAATATAGGGTTTTTTGGTTGAAATTGATACGCTGGTTCTGAAATGTACAAAGAAATGCAAAGGGCCTATAATATCCAAGACAATAGTGAAGAACATCAAAGTGAGAGGCCTACACTATCAGATGTTGTGATGGCTAGGCTAATGTGTCAACTCGGCCAGGTAATTGTGCCCAGCTGTTGGGTCCAGCAAGCCTGGGGCAAATTGCATCTGCATCAATCAGCAAGATTGGATGAAGAATGGATGACACTGTTATCCATTCAGTTGACTGCTTATAAAAGGGAACTGATTTCAACATTCGGAGAGAATTTCCCAGCTCATCGTTTGACAGCGAACTTCTCCCAGGAACTCATCGACGACCCTTCATCAGTCTTTCATCGGAGCCCCTGGCTTGCAGCCTGCCAGCGGAACCTGGACTTGTGTATCCCCACGGTCACGTAAGAGACTCTTATAAAATCTTATATTTTTAACAGAGATCTCGTGTTGATTCTGTTTCCCAAGAGAACCCTGACTAGAACAGATGTGAAGTCTTAAAATGACAGCAATAAATTCAGTGCTTGTATTAGAGTAAAAATAGGTCAATAGAACACAAAGAGCCCAGAAGTAGTCATAACAGCTACCTGATTTGTGATAGAGGTATCAGAGAATACAGAGACAGGAAAGGATGTTTTCTTTTTTTGTATAAATGGTACTGGCTGAAATGGGTACCCATACTGGGTAAAAATACACTTTGATCAATATCTTACACCAGACAAGATAATTAATTCAAGATGGAAAACCAAATTAAATATGAAAGTTAAAACAATAAAGGTTTTAAAAGAAAACATAAGAGAATAACATGACTTTGAAATAAGGCAAATATTTCTTAACTAGAACACAAAAACACTAATAAAAGAAAACATTGGCTCAAGCAATTGGTTGCCCATCTCCCACATGGGAGGTCCCAGGGTCGGTTCCCAGTGTCTCCTAAAGAAGACGAGCACACACCACAACAAGCAGGTGCCACAACTAGCAGATGCTGCAGACGCTGCAACAAGCAGACGCTGCAACCAGCAGATGCCATAACCGCCACAACAAGAAGACACCACAACCAGCAGACGGCGCAACGAGAAGACGCCGCAATGAGCAGACACTACAACCAGGAGACGATGCAACCAGGAGGAAGCGGAAGTGGCTCAAGTGGTTGGGCACTCGCCTTCCACATGGGAGGTCTCAGGTTCAGTTCCCAGTGCCTCCTAAAAGAAGACAAGCAGACAACAAGCAGACAGAGAGAGAACCATCTTGGGGGGAGGGGGATAAACAACTAAAATAAATTTTTAAAAAAGAAAATATTGATAAAAGGAACTTCATTAAAATCAGAACTTCTGCTCATCAAGGACAATGTCACAGTTCTCTAGGGAAATAGAACTGACAGGAGATAACTGTAAACAGGTTGAGATTTTATAAAATTGTCTCAAGCGATCATGGTGATATACAAGTCCAAATTCCGTAGGACAGGCTGCAAGCCAGGGACTCAGATGAAGGTCCTCATTAAATTCCCCAGGAGAAGCTGGCCATCTGAAGTAGAGATGGGGATTCTCTCTCTGAATGTTGAAATTACTTCTCCTTTAAAGGCCTTAAACTGAGTGGATGAGACATCACTCATTGCTGACGGCAATCTCCTCAGTTGATTGTAGATGTAACCAGCCATCTATGCAATCAACTCACTGATGATTAAAATCCATGAAATGGACGTCTGTGCTTGCTTGACCAAACAACTGTACACCAATACCTGGCCGAGATGACACATCAGCCTATCACAGACAACATTAAGGAAGTAAAAAGGCAGGCCCAGAATGAGAGAGAATATTTGCAATACATATCTCTTAAAAGGATTCATACCCAGAATATAAGAAGAACTCCTAATATCAAAACGAAATGATGGGAAAACGGATGTGGCTCAAGCAATTGAGCTCCCATTTACCATATTAGGAGGTCCAGGGTTCAATTCCCGGGGCCTCCTGGTGAAAGGCAAGCTGGCCCACACAGAGTGCTGGCCCAAGCAGAGTGCTGGCCCACGCAGCAAGCTGGCACAGCAAGATGACTCAATAAAAAGAGACACAGAGGAGAGGCAATAAGAGACACAGCAGACCAGGGAGCTGAGGTGGCACAAGAGACTGAGCATCACTCTCCCACTCCAGAAGGTCCAAGGATCGGTTCCCAGTACCACCTAAAGAGAAGACAAGCAGACACAGAAGAGCAGACAGTGAGTGCAAAACAACGAGGGGAAGGGGAATAAATAAATAAAATAAATCTTTAAAAAAAAAAATGAAATGATGGGAAGCAGATATGGCTCAAGTGATTGAGCTCCCACCTATCATATGGAAGGTCCCAGGTTTGGTTCCCGGTGCCTCCTGGAGAAGATGACGAAGGAAGCGAGTTGGCATGACAGGCTGGCATGGCAAGCTGACACAACAAGATGACATAACAAGGAGACACAAACAGGAAACACAGTGAGAGACAAAACAAAGCGGG
>PVKH010011429.1:0-17772 GCA_004027955.1 Chaetophractus vellerosus
GATGTATGGAAGATAGAATACATGTAATAAACACTAATAAGGGAAACTTACCTTAATACTCCTTCAGCTAATGGTACTTAAAATGAAACGTTGCTCACATAATTTTATGAGGAAAGTGGGAGGAATATTAATCCTTTAATGTAGCAAAATGTAATTATCCCAAGGTAGTTAAAAGCAATTGCATTCTTTATGCTATTCATATTTTATGAGCTAAAACAAGACAGAGTGCTATGCTCATATCTGAATTGCTTTTATTCATATTGTATTTCATTATCTAGTGCATTATCTAATGCATCTTTTTGGCTTCTGGGAATAAGTGCTCTAAATTTGGGAAACTTTATTCTATTTTTTTAAATCTCTATTCCTGTTTCATTTGGCACTACATTTATTACTTTTTCATTGCTCTCTTACCATTTACTTTGTTTAAGAAGATAAACCAAAGAAAGGACATCTTTTTATCTTCCAGGTAAATGCTCGGTTTTTGGAAAACTGCTTATCGTGATAAATTAAACATTTACTAATGCTCCTGTCCTTTATATTTAAGTGATCAAAACTCATAGACGAGAAATTAGCCACACTGTCCTTTTATCTGCCTCACACTTCCTATTCAAGAAACAGACTCATAACACCTTGAGGTTAATACTAAAAATCAAAGACTAAAGACATAAGAAAGATACTTATGTATCTAAGAGTTGTGTAGAGATGAGCAGGCTGAGAATATTTGTTTAGTGGTTAAGAATATTCAGCACAAACAAACCCTCAGGAACAACATACTTTCCTTTGGTTTGTCCAAGCATAAGTGCAGAGCTTCTGCATATCTTCTCCCTTAATCATAACTTTGAGCAAGAGTGGAAGAACTATTTTTCAAACACTGAGCACATATAAGATAACCAACCTGGAAGAGATCTTGGCAGTTCTCAACTCATTTCCAGCTTTTTGGAAGATTTTATATAGGCCATCCCAGAAAGAAAATTATTTATTCTATCCATTTTATTCCTTCAAATATTCCCATTGGGAGGACTCAATTTTCTCATTAATTTATTACAATGTTTAATATTTTTTGTGCCCTTATTGCTTATTCTATTTTTGTTTTGTTTTTGTTTTTTCACTTTCAATTTTTTATTAGAAAACTTGCAGTTTTATAGAAAAATCATGCGTAAAATATAGTGTCCCCCATACCATCCTATTTTTAAAATTTTGCATTAGTGTAGTACATTTGTCACATTTCATAAAGTAACTTTTTATAATTATACTATTAACTATAGTCCCTTGTTTACAATAGAGTTCACTGTATTATACAGTCTTATTTTTTTAAAGTTTTATTCCAGTTACATGTATACAACCTAAAATTTTCCCTTTTAACCACACTCAAATATTCAAATATATATTTTTGTGTTTTGTAGTTTCCATGTACATGTTCTTTGTGCAAGTCTGTATGCAAGCCACTTAGCTGAATTTATTTATTAGTTCCAGCAGCTTTGGGGGGGGATTTTTTCAGGATTTTCTCTATATAGGATCATGCTGTCTGCTAAGAGAGACAGTTTCACTTCTTCCTTTCCAATTTGGATGCCTTTTACTTCTTTTTCTTGCCTAATTGCTCTAGCTAGAATCTCCAGTGTAAGGCTGAGTAACAGTGGTGTGATGGCTTGGCTCATGTGACAACTTGGCCAGGTAATGGTGCCCCGTTGTTTGGTCAAGTCAGCCCTGGCCTAATTGTTACTGTGAGGGAGGACAATTTGTGGACTTAAATCATCAGTAAGTTGATTGCATCTATGGGTGATTATATCTACAATCAACTGAGGAGATTGCCTTCAGCAATGAGAGGCATCTCATCTGATCAGCTGAAGGCCTTAAAATGAAAATTGATGATTTCAGCAATCAGAAGAATGTCCATCACTACTCCTGCCAGCTAGCCTTTCTTGAAGAATTCATCAAAAACCTTCATTGGAGTTCCCAGCTTTCAGCCTGCCCCAAGGAATTTGGACTTTTGCGTCATCAAAGTCAAGGGAGACAATTTTATAAAAATCTCATGGCATTTACAGACATCTCCCCTTGGTTCTGTTCCCTAGAAATCCCTGAGTAATACAAGTGATGACAGTGGACGTCCTTGTCTTTTTCCTGATCTTAGAGGGAAAGCTTTCAGTCTTTCACCATTGAGTGTTATGATAGCAGTAGTTTTTTATATATGCCCTTTATCATGTTGAGGAAATTTCCTTCTGTTGCTAGTTTTCTAAGTGTTTTTATCAAGAAGTGCTGGATTTTGTCAAATGAATTTTCTGCATCCATTGAGATGATTATGTATTTCCTCATTTTGTTAATGTGGTGTGTTATATTCATTTATTTGACATTAAACCACTCTTACATACCTGGGATAAATCCAGTTTGATCCTGGTGTATAATTATTTTGAAGTACTTTTGGATTTGGTTTGCTAGTATTTTGTTGAGGATTTTTGCATCTGTATTCACAAGGGATATTGGTCTGTAATTTCTTTTCTTGTGGTATCTTTATGGCTTTGGTAGGAAGATGATGTTGGCCACATAGTTCTTCAATATTTTAGAAGTTTGAGCAGGATAGGTCTTAATTCTTCTTGGAATATTTGGTGAAATTCACCTCTGCTCCCCTCTGGTCCTGGGCCTTTCTTTGTTGGGAGGTTTTTGATGACAGATTCAATCTCTATTAGTTATTGGTTTGTTGAGATCTTATATTTCTTCTTGAGTCAGTGTAGGTAGTTTGTGTGTTTCTAGGAATTTGATGTCACTGAACATGGAGTTGGGAGGCTAAGTGGACAATCAGCTCCGGGGAGCTGATTGAGAACAGCCTCCAGCACTTCCCTGGATGTGCTTTTGGGGATGCTATTGGCCCTTGGCTTTTCCATATCCTGCTTCATTTTCTATCCCTGATTCCAGCTTTTCTCCATCCTTTTATTGTTTCAACATCTTATTCATGGCACCTAATTGCAGACTTAGTTGTGGATTAATTTTTTTAACAAATCAAGTTGCATATTAATGAAGCATAAAACCATCCAAATTGTACAATGAATGGCATTTGGTAAAATCACATGGTTGTACATTCATCACTTTAATCATTAGTAGAGCATTTTAATTATTCCAATAATAATAATAAACATAAAACAAACAAAAAAAAGCCTCATTACCTCTCAATCTCTCTATACTTTCCCTGCCATACATAGCTGCTATTCGATTTCTAACTCTCTAGTTTATTTGTGTTTATATTTTGAAAAAACAGTCTTATATGCAACATCACCCATTTTTGCATTTCACATGAGGTTTCGCTGTTATATAGTCCCATATTTTTTACCTTTTTTTCTACTAATATTCATGATCTTAGACTTTCCCTTTCAACCACTGTCATACCTATATAATAATAATAGCTTTGCTAGTTACAAACACTACGATGTGCTTTTACCATTTCTATTCATTTCCAAAGATTTACAAACACCTTTTTACCAATTCTGCACAGATTAATCCTCAGCTTTCCATTCTTTACCCTCCTTCTATTTTCTGGTGACCTATATTCTAATTCTTAACTCCATGAGTTTACATAATATATTCAGTTCATAATAGTGCAATCGTACAGCATTTGTCTTTTTGTGTCTGCTTGCTTCATTCAACATAATGTCCTCCAGGTTCATTTATGTTTGTCATATGCTTCACAACTTCATTTCTTCTTACAGTTGCATAATATTCCATCGTGTATATACACCACAACTTGTTTATCCATTCATCGGTTGATGGACACCTGGGTTGTCTCCATCTTTTGGCTATTTTGAATAATGCTGCTATGAACATCTGTGTGCAGAGATCTGTTCATATCACTGCTCTCAGTTCTTCGGGGTATATACCTAGTAATGGTATTACCAGGTAACATGGCAAGTCTATATTCAACTTCCTTAGGAAATGCCAAACAGTCCTCCACAATGGCTGTACCATTCTACATTCCTACCAACAGTGGATAAGCTGTGTTCAATTTTGAGGAAGTCCCATTTATCTATTTTTTTCTTTTGTTGCTCATGCTTTGCCTATCATAAGGTCTTGAAGATGTTTTCCTACATTTTCTTCAAGAGGTTTATGGTATTGCTTTTATATTTAGGTCCTTGGTCCATTTTGAGTTAATCTTTATATAAGGTGTGAGTGAGATAAGGGTCCTCTGTTTTTCTTTTGGATAGGGATATCCAGTTCTCCCAGCACCATTTGTTGAAGAGACTGTTCTGGCCCAGCTGGGTGGGTTTAACAGCTTTGTCAAAAACCACTTGACTGTAGATGTATGGGTCTATTTCTGAGTTCTCAGTCTGGTTCCATTGGTCAATCTGTCTGTCTTTATGTCAATACCATGCTGTGTTTTTTGTTTGTTTGTTTGTTTGTTTTTTACCACTGTAGCTAACTAATATGATTTAAAATCAGGAAGTGAGAGTCCTCCAACTTTGTTCTACTTTTTAAAGACATTTTTGGGTATTCGGGGCCCCTTACCCTTCCAAATAAATTTGATAACTGGCTTTTCTATTTCTGCAAAAAAGGCTGTTGAGATTTTTATTAGGATTGTGTTGAATCTGTAAATCAGTTTGGGTTAGAATTGACATCTTAACGATATTTAGTCTTCCAGTCCATGAACACAGAATGTCCTTCCATTTATTTAAGTCTTCTTTGGTTTCTTTTAGCAATGTATTGCAGTTTTCTAAATACAGGCCCTTTATGTCCCCGGTTAAGTTTATTCCTAAATATTTGATTGTTTTAGTAGCTATTATAAATGGAATTTTTTTCTGATTTTCTCCTCAGATTGCTTATCAGTAGAGTATAGAGATGCTATTATTTTTACATATTAATTTTGTATCCCACCACTTTGCTGGTTGTTTTGTATGTTTGCTAAACTCTTCTATTAGTTTTATTAGATTTGTTGTGGATTTTTCAGGATTTTCTAGATATATGATCATATCATCAGTGAATAGTGAAAGTTTTACTTCTTGCTTTCCTATTTGGGTACCTTTTATTTCTTTATCTAGCCTAATAGCTCTAGCTAGAACTTCTAGCACAATATTGAATAACAGTGATGACACGGGCATCCTTGTCTCACTCCTGATCTCAGCAGGAAAGCTTTCAATCTTTCACCATTGAGTACAAAGATAGCTGTAGGGTTTTCATATATGCACTTTACCGTATTGAGAAAGCTTCCTTCGATTCCTATGTTTTGAAGTTTTATCAGGAAAGAATGCTGTATTTTCTCAGACGCCTTTTCTGCTTCAATCCAGAGGATCAAGTGTTTTTTTTCCTTCAATTTATTAATGCTGTTTACTACATTAATAGATTTACTTTTGTTGAACCACTCTTGCATATCTGGCATAAAACCCACTTGGTCATGGTGTATAATTCTTTTAATGTGCTTTTGGATTCTGTTTGCAAGTATTTTGTTGAGGATTTTCCCCTCTATATTCATTAGAGATATTGGTCTGTAATTTTCTTTTTTTGTAGTAACTTAATCTGGTTTTGGTATTAGGGTGATGCTGGTTTCATAGAATGAGTTAGGTAGTATTCTTTCCTGTTCATTTTTTTGAAGAGCTTGAGCAAGATTAGTATTAGTTCTTCTTTGAACGATTGGTAGAATGAAACTGCGAAGCCATCTGGTACAGGGCTTTTCATCTTTGAGAGGTTTGATGACTGTTTCAATCTTTACTTGTGATTGGTTTGTTGAGTCTTCTATTTTTTCTAGAGTCAGTGTAGGTCATTTGTATGTTTCTAGGAATTTGTCCATCTTGTCCACATGGTCTAGTTTTTGGTGTACAGTTGTTCATAGTATCCTCTTATGATCTCTTATTTCTGCGAGGTCAGTGGTAATGTCTCCCCTGTCATTTCTTTTTTTTTTTAGAGGTACTGGGGATAGAACCCAGAACCTCATATGTGGGAGGCAGGTGCTCAACCATTAAGCTACATCTGTTCCCCTCCCCGCCTCATTTCTGATTTTATTTATTTGCATCTTTTCTCCCTTTTCTTTCCTGTGTCAGTCTAACTAAGGGTTTGTTGATTTTGTTGACCTTCTCAAAGAACCAATTTTTGGTTTTGTTGATTCTATTGGTTGTTTTTTTCCTTGATTTCTTTTATTTCTACTCTGATCTTTACTATTTCTTTCCTTCAAGTTGGTTTGGGATTCATTTACTGTTATTTTTCTAGTTCCTCCAGTTGTGTAGTTAGATCTTCAATTTTAGCCCTTTCTTCTTTTTTAATGTAAGCATTGGGGGCTTTGATATACTGATTATTTAAGAGTGTGTTCTTTAATCTGTATATATTTATGAATTTCCCCCTTTTCCATCCATTATTTCCAGTTTTATTCCATTATGATCAAGGAAAGTGTTTTGTATAATTTCAGTCTTCTTAAATTTATTGAGACCTGTCTTGTAACCCAACATATGGTCCATCCTGGAGAAGGATCCATGAAAAGAATGTATAACCTGCTGTTTTAGGGTGAATGCTCTATAAATATCTGTTAGGTCTAGTTCTTTTACCATATTATTCAAGCTCTCTTTTTCTTTATTTATCTTCTTTCCAGATGTTCTATCCAATATTGAGAGAGATGTATTGAAGTATCCAACCCAGGTTAGGTGCTATTTATTATAGTTATTTCTTCTTGGTAAATTGCCCCTTTTGAAAATATATAATGACTGTCTTCATCCCCTATAACAGTTTTACATTTAAAATCTATTTTGTCTGATATTAGTAACACTATTCCAGCTCTTTTCTGGTTATTATTTGCATGTCATATCTTTTCATAACCTTTCACTTTCAACCTGACTGTGTCCTTACGTCTGAGATGGGTCTCTTGTATACAGAGATGGCTTATATTGTTTTATCCATTTTATCAGTCTGGTTTTTGTTTTGCTGTTTTTAAGTTTATTTCTGAGTTGCAAAGATTTTTTCTCCTTTCCCATGTTTTTAGAATTTCCTGTACTTCCCCATTCAGTCTTGGTTGCCACAGACAGACAGAAAGCTTGAAGAGAGGACCTTCTTTCTCTTGCATCTGTAATGGAAACCTTAGCAGCAGACATTAACTGCTCTAGGTCTGTCAGAGATGCATTGGTCTATGTCTTTTGATTGGGGCATTCAATACATCAACATTCAATGTAATTACTGTAAAGGAATTACTTACTTCATCCATTTTGTCCTTTGGCTTTCTATTGTCATATCATACTATTGCCTGTGTATATTTTTACCATTTAATTTACCCTTCCTAATAATCTTCAATTCTGCACTCTTCTCCAAGTCTCTTGCCCTTGTTTTTCTCCTGGTCCAGCTTAAATTATCAAAATTGGGTCAGAGACTCACTAAGGGAGTGCTGATTTTCTTCCAGGGGGCTATAAGAGAGACCTAAAAGCAATTTTTCTCCTTGCAGTTTCCTGGCTGGCCAGCAGATGGCACTCATTGATGAAACTTTCCACAGAGTTATTTCTTTCAATCTCCCAATTCCTGATATTTCTGATCTGGCCAGAAACTATATGCCAAATACTTTCTGAGGCACTTTGGACACAAGACTTTGAAATTATTATCCATAATTTATAGATAGAAAAATACTGAAGCTCAGAGAACTTGATTGATTTATTCAAATCGACCCACCCATAAGCTATGGTACTCACATTTGATCCCAGTACTCTGATGTTCAAACCTATCCTATTTCTGTTACATCATAGTGTTTCTCAGCCAATGGAACCATCATTCTTTTTCCTCTCATTTATTTAAAGCATTTGAACCATTTTTTGTCTTTTTCTTTTTTTTTAAATTTTCATAGTTCAATTTCTATAGAATTATAAATACCGTTAAAATAAAATATTTATACCTATTAAACTTAATAATTTAGCTAAATATAAATTTTGCACTAAAGTTTTGCAGTGGCACAGTGGCATGATACATATACAAAGAATGCAGAAACATTGTTACACAAAAAGTTCAAATGGAAAATAAGCTGGTTTAAGTTTTGTTATACATTAACATGTAAAAAGTCTCATTTTATGAGCTATCTTAAAGAATCAAAACCACCTCTACAACTGTTTCTTAATGACTTTTTCTTAGGCATTATAATTAAGTCCTATCTAGGCATATACTGGGCCAATGTTTGTGCAATTATCTATCTCCCTTTTATACTCTATAAACCTCTTAATGCAAAAATGTGCTACATTCATCATCTTATTCCTTGTTATAACAAAATTTCTTGCAGTGATAGGAATTCAATAACTCTTGATTTAATAAATAAAATAGTGAACACTGATGTAGTTCAGAATATTTTCATTGTCTTTTTGCTGCATAGTGTTTTTCATCTGTGCTGAGAACAAACAGTGATGTTATATATAGCAAATCAAATTTTGCAATGATGGAATAGGTTTAGTTTGATGCAAAGAGGAAAAATGTGATACAATCACAGTATGCTCTTATTTTAGTACAAGCCATGAAGTTTAACATTGTTCTGGTGTTTTCAGCCCTAAGCAATTGTACCAATTTATATCTAACTCCCAAATGAGTTTAAGGCACCATCCTTCTTTGCATTTCTGACTAATTTGGGAAAATTCTGGGACATGTCTTTACACACTCACAAGTCCAGGGTTCAGCAACCCATCCAAGTATCTCTGGCCACACTGTTCTGCTATTAGTAGACACTGTCAATGTGAGGGGTTGCTTAGTGGTGAGGGTAGATATATCATAGGACCACTCCTGAATCTGCAGTTTCCAATTTCTGCATCACCTGGGTGTATTTCCTGTCTCCAGGGACACCAAGAAGCTGCTTCATGATCGAGTGTGCTTCACGGCTTTTCTATACACAGCAATTCACAGTGCTGCAGCAAGATATGTGAGGCGGAGCCTCTCGACCCAGGAACATGGGACCATTTTGGGTGCCTCTGATTAAGAAGGTATTTTGAATCCCCACAGTTTTGAACAACCTGGAAATAAAACCTTTTGTGATTTATGAGAGGTTCTGTTTTCTCTGGTACATTATGCTAATCTACCATGCCATCACTTTGATACCGAAATGCTCTCAGTTGCTGTTTGTCATAAAATACATTCAAATATATCTCCCACCAGACTCACTCACTAAGGGACTTGGAACAAAATTTTAGAAGCCTTTATGCTCTAAATTCCATTATTTTAAACAATACATGATAAAATGAAAAATTACGGGCCATCTACTTGCACAACAGTCACTTTTAAGTGAATGCAATGCAGAACACAGGTTCCAGAGCTTTTACAGACTACTAGGATTTACTTCTACAGTGTCATCTCCTTGTTTTGTGCTTCTTTGCATCTGAGCAGTTACAAGCAAGATAGAGTCTGGCAAAATGGCTCCACTAATGTGTCTCAACTCATCTTTCATCACTGAATTGTTAGTGGCAACTTGCACTTGGCAAGGTTTGATTTCAGTGTGAGTCTTCAGAAAAACAGATGAGAGGACACCTCATTTCCTTTTTGTCAGTAATAGAAAGTGCAATTCTTCATGGATCTGGTTGTACAAAGAACTGAAGTTATCTGTTGCTGCATCATGCCCACCCTCGTATGGTATAATTGATTATTATCTTTCATTCTCTACCTTGCAGAGCCAAGCTTTGTCAAGAGAGATGAGGACGTGGGTGTTCATGGCTCCCCAGGAATGCCAACTTGCACAAATAGCATCAAATCATCTTTTCAGCCTGATGCCTGGACTTCTATGTAGATTGAATCTGAAATATAATGAAACTCTTAATTTAGGTCTTTCATTATTTTGTGTTTAAGTGCAACTTTAGAGTTTATGGAATATTGAGGGAGGATGAAAAAATATAACCTAAAGCCCTACTTCATGTTATATTATTGTTAATGCAGTCTCTATTTTCTGCTAGCAGTGCTGAATAATATTTAGCTCAGATTCTTTGTTCTTGCATTTTCCAAGTGATAGAACTGCAACAGAATCAGTTAGTGAGTCCAATAAGTAGCAATTAATAAAGTTTATATTCCAATTATAAGCATATGATTCGTTTTGTTACTTTCCTAGAGAAAATTCATTTTGAGCCTTGTGTGTGTATGTGTATTTGTATTCTACAGTTTGTCTTATTGGGTCTGTCTTTGTCCCTATTCTCTCCCGAGCCTGGTTGCCTTGGTTACCATTACATCGGCACTTGTATGTGAAGTTCTCCTTTGACGTACATTTATTTCTATGGAAACAACGACGTCATTGGTATGGATAGGTGCTTAGGGAAAGCATGATGAAGTGTTGAATATTGAGCTTTCTTTTGTTATAAAATATCTCATTAAAGTATTTTTAATGAGAGAATTTAATTTTTGCTTTCATTTAGACTTGATCATGAAGCTACATTTTTCCTTGTTTACAGAACTGCTTGAATAAAATGACTAAAAGTGTTAAATATACTGTAGAGCTCCTTAAGATATGTGGTTGTCATAAAAATAATCACAGATACATATGACATTAAAAGAGTTGACTTTAGCCTCAAAAACCTCTCGGAGAGTGAAAATTTTATCTCCACTACATTTGTTATTAAACTATTGTGCAAAGAATTTTATATTCACATCATGGTAATGAACAATGCATAGATGATGGATCAAGATAAAAAGGCTTTACTTGTAATCATTATTTTTCTAAGTTCTAGTTTTAGAAATACAGGAATATAACAGGGAACTAACAGATTTTAAAATAGCTTTTCTATTAAATTAATGAGTCTAGGTATAATTGATATTCCATCTTCTTTTAAGTCAGGCTTTTAGATCTTTCTTATTTTTTATTTTCTAAGCATCCATTTTCTCTGTGATCTGCTTCCACACTACTGTAGTATTTTTTTTTCTTTACAGATGATATGGAAACCTGCCTATGATTTTCTCTATACTTGGGGCGCTCGCTATGGAAATAGCCGCAAAGATGTGTTACAAGACCTTCAGTCAGCTTTGGACAGGATGAGAAACCCTGTGACCAAACAATGGAGAGATTTAACTGGAGCTTTAATGCTAGTAAATTCTTTAGAGGTTTTGGGAGCAACTGCATTCTCTACTAACGGGGAAGTATAGAAATGAAGGATGTGACTTTGGAGCAAGGGGGAATTGTAGGGGGAGAATGTTGTGTGTGCAAGTATGTGTGTGTGTTTGTGTGCGGAAGAGAGAATGAATTCCAGAAAAGCATTATACTTAATTTTTTCATGTTTGAAAAAATATTTTCCTGGTACAGTCTAACACAATATCCACGAATGAGTTTTATAATAAAAAATGTTTTGTTGTGTATGTTTCAAATCAGGCATTAGGCTGCTTTGTTGTTGAGGCAGGAAAGAAAAGCCCTTTCTCCCTTTTGAAGTTACTTTTAAATTTTCTTGAGTTAAACCAAATGACTGCTAAGATAATTACACCACACAGATACCCAGACACTAAAGACTCTCAACGTGAACAACTGGAGTTTTACCAGGAGACAGGTGGAGGAGAGAGAGGAGAGCACAGATGTACATTCTGTGGCCATGGACCATGTAAGGTGCTTTCTATATGTAATTTCTTTAATTCCTAAGTGGAGTTTGCCAGCATTATTCCCATTTTTTTAGGTGAAGAAACTGAGTACTGGAGAGGAGGCTTAAGACTATATAGCAAGTATGAAGCAGGATTTCTGTCTGCAAAGCCTCATTTAATTTTTTTCCAAAAAAACATACCATATAGAAGAATAGTAAAAATATTTAAATAAATAAATTTTTAAAAAGGCATATTAAATCTTAGAGGGAAACTGTAGCTATTTGAATTTAATTGAAGCCTTTTTTTAACCATCTCTGGAAAGACTATCAGAAGAAAAATGACTAATTAGAAATCTGTTGTCTGTGTACATAGTCCTTCTGTTATCACCAGCTTCTTTAAGCATCTTGGGAGCTATGGAGCCCTGCCTAACTTTTCATGCAGGATCATAATGCAGAGTCCTTCTTAACCTCTCAGGAACTTTTAATAACAAAAGTTATTTTAAAAAAAACAAGTGACCTATCCCTGTTGAGTGCACCATTTTCAAGTGCCCAAATCACTATCTGTGTGTGTGTGTGTGTGTGTGTCAGTGTGTTTTATAAATTTTTGGAAGGCAAAGACCAGTATAAATGTTCATCAAGAGATGGTCTGCATTTACTCATATGTCCAATCCTCTGGCCACCTGCCAGTGCTTATGTGTTTTGGGCAATTGTACATTTATTAAGTCATTCGTTTGACGAATATACTGTATTCACCTTCTCTGTGGCAGACACCTAGGTGTTTGAGGTTAATTATGGGGAAAAAACAACGTGACCTCTGACTTCATTAACGCTAAGTGCTAGATACATAGAATAATAAAAAATTCACAGTGAAATGTAAAATGACAACTGTAATAACTGCTGCAAAGAAGAGGCTGTGATGCTAAGATATATATACATGTGGGGCCACCAGCTGAATCAGGGGGGTCAGGTAAGGTTTCCTTGGTAAAGAAATGATGTGCCTGAAGGAGAGTCAGGCAGTTGTCTTCTGTCTAGAGGGGGTGGAAGAGGTAGTCCCTCAATATAATGAAACCCTAAGGCTAGAGGGGGAGTTGAGAAGCCAGAGAACCAGCCAGGAGGGCTCTGAGGTGAGGATGGAGAGGAAAAGGCCAAGTCAGGGCTGTTAATGCCCTTTGAATTTAGGAAGGAAAGACACACCTCAGAGGTGCTGTGGAAGAGCTGAATAAGGATTTTGTTTTGGGATCCTGAATAAAACATGTCCATTTGGCTAAAAAGTAAAAACAGAATCTTTTTAGCGCTTTTAATACACCCACCGGTGGTTACTTGGTATGCTGACAAAGGTAATGTGAATTAGGTTTTAGGAAGAATCTTTCAGGCTTTCAATATATGTATTTGATGATAAAGGAACACAGCCTGCCCAAAGAGTTATGTACACACATTCAAGGACATAATTTATTTTAGTTAAAAATAAATTCAGGGAGAGAAAAATAATTTGCGAGTTCAGAACATAGACGTTATTATGGTAATTTTGCTTTCTTTAGACCATTTCTTGTAATCTTATTAACGTGTAAGCAAACCAGGAAATTTCGGGAAGGGTTAGTACGGAATTAATAACTGGGTTTTTCCAGGCTCCTTGATCTGAAAAGATAGAGATCTTGTTAGCTGGTTAGTGTAGTAACATTAAATTAATCACTTCAGGTTTCTACCATATCGTGTGTTGTGATTGTGGTTGGGAAGTTTATGAATAGTTTTTAAAAAATGAAAAACATGAATCTTTAGTTTAAGGATGAAGCAACAGTTTGAAAGTTAATACATTGCAAAGATATTTTAAACTCTTTTTAACAAATCCCTCCAGAGGAATTTTAAACCCATGTGCAAACATTCTGTTCTCATAAATAAATGCTAACATATTTATACACTGATTCTACTTTTCTGAATTTTACATTTTTCTTCCTATAATGGATTTTTATAATCAGAAAAGATTAACTTGGTAATCATGAATTGCCTTTAATAGTTGGCAGCAGTTTATTCCACAAGCAAAAGATAAGGGAATTAACAAGGCACTTAATCTCATCCTTGACATCATTAAAAGCATTAAAAGCCATTAATTTAAAACTTCTTTAAGTATTTCGAAAGTGGAAAAAGGGTAGACAGCTCCTTCAGTTCCTCAGGCTTTTCATCTAATGATGCACAAATTAGGATGGGGTTTCAGTTTGCGGCTCAGCTTGCAATGTAGCAATATTTCTATGTAAGCTGTGAACCCTCTATTTCCTTCTTCCTTCTGTTAAAGCCATTTGAGGAGGTAATTTTCAGTGGTGTCATTAACTGTTCTACCAGCAATGGATACAGCACAATTTTATGTCCTGCAATGGAGAAAAAAAGACCACATGAAGTTCTGATCTTGGGGAATGACTAGTTTTCTGGAAAGAACAGAATGGAGTACTGCCATGGATGGCACCCGGCTGAGAAAAGGCAGCCGCTAACAAACAGCTTTGGAGATAGGGTATGAACACGCAAGAGAGAAGATACACTCGAAGTCATCCAATACTGTAACTGGAAGTTACCTTGGTAAAGAATTTTCATATTGTTTTACTGTAGATGATATCTTCTGTAATTTTCTAATGCCTACGGACTAATTTGAGATAATATAAAGAAAGAGGAGAAAAATGAAACATTATGTTGCCAGAGGCGTTTCTAATTAAAATAGATCTGTTTTCTTCTTGCACATACATAATTTCTCCCCTCTCCGCATGTAGTTTCCCTCCTGGTGCTGTGTGTTTGTGAGACTGATGCCAAATGGCTCAGGGAGAGGGAAGTCCCTCAAGGTCTATTGCTGTGGTCATGCCAGGTGGGGTTAATCCAAAAATGTTCTTCAGAATAAAATCATAGATTGAAGGCTGGTTTCCTCATTCCTTTCCTGCATATTTACTGGTCTACAATACAAAATAAAATGTGACCATGTATCCACCAGAAACTTGAACTGGAAAAATCTAGCATCTGATATGAATTTATTCAGCATGGAGATTCACTGAATGTTGTAGGAATTTGTGGCTTTTGCATGTAAATTTTACATTAATTTTCGATTTACGTATATCCAGAAAATTTTAAACCTAATAAATAGTTTTGCACTTTTAAATAATAGTGTCAATTTATATTTGGGATGGTGGAGATGAAAACATTGGCATTAGATTATGAATATTAGTAAGGCTAAAGGAGAAAATCCCAGAGAGAGCAGGGCTGTTATAGTAGTGAGTACAACTGAAAGGCTTCATTTGCAAACACTAATCCAGGAGTTGAGAGCCGGGGCTTCTAATGTTTACTGTTATAAAATAAGAGGCTTAGGACTTGTCCACTCAGCTACTCTGGGCATCATAAAATGAGGGGATTGAATTTAGGTAACCTCCAAATTTCCCCTTAGGTTTAAATGTCCATGAATGTATAATAAATATATATTTTATGTTTTTTGTTTGTTTGCCTGGTTTGCTGTAAGGGAAAAGAACTTAATTAAGTGTAATAAATTGAATACCAATTATCCCCATTCAAATAATATTCCTTGTGTGAAGGCATGGTGCTAAGCACTTTATAAATATTATCTCATTTAATAGTTATATAAACTTATGAAATTAATACTGTAATAATGCACTATTCTGATTATTTGGAAACAATCACTATTCAGAAAAAAACTACAGTCTGGTGTTTGAGTCCTGAGTTAAAAGCCCAGCGAGAACTTTTACTAGGAGGTACCCAAAGCACACTATGTTCCGTTCTCATTGCAGGGGCCTGAGACCCCACAACTCCTGTGGCAGGAGTTCTCCAACTTCAGCAGCAACAGTACCACCCAGAAGGCTTGTTAGAACACAGACTGCTGGGTTCTACTACCACAGTTTCTGATTCAGCAGGTCTGGGGTGGGACCTGAGAATTTGTATTTCTATGCTCCTGCAGCTGGTCCGGTGACCCCATTTTGAGAACCACTAAACTATAGTTTCCTTCATCTCTATAGAAACCTCTGTAGCAATATTTCTAAATATTTGTGTAACCAAGAAAATGGACTTTTAGATAACTAAAATTTTATGTCATTGTCAGAAAATCATTTTTAAAATTGTACAAAAGAATGAAAAAATCACTTTGTATAATAGCACCATCTATTTATATAAAGTGAAGTCTTTCATAAGGAAAAGTTTACAAAAGCCTGAAAAATAATAATTAAGTTTGTATTTAAAGTGTGGTTAAAATATTTGAATAAAAATAATATTTCTAATATTTACCCCCACTCTCAAATCTTAGGAATGCACTAGAATATTTAGCTTATTCATATAAATATGATTAGTAACTGAAAATCAAAACTTAGTCATGATGAACTCACTAGTTCTACTTAAACTTTTTATGCCAAACATAGTCTTTCAAGCTAAATTTGGGATTTTTGCAAATTTGATGTAATGTTGACCCTATTAGGTTATATGGCAAAATATAATTAGATACCACACCCCTTCCTAACATAGCAGAAAAATACATTTTACTGGTGGAAAATACCGTCTTTTACTCCCAGGATGCACGGTTTCAATGCTCTCCCAGCCCCCTTCCGAAATGATAGAAAGAGAGGAGGGTATGAAGGGGAGATAGGAAAGAATTTGATACGGTCTGATGAAAGGAATCTATTCATGGTGAATTCAAACTTTTTCTCTCTTTGGGCTGGTCTTTTTAAAATGGAAAACATCATCCCCAAGGGTAGTTTCAGCATTCCCGAATTCAAGATTTGAAGGATATGATAAAACCTTGATTTTTCTCTATCTCTGTCTCTGATTATGTTAGATCATATTTGTTTAATCCTTGAGCTGCATGAAGTGTCTCAGCAGCATTGGGTTCTCCCTTCATAGGCAGGAGATGGCTGCAGGAGCTCCAGCCTCACGTTTTCACCTGCCTCTTTTCCAGGGTGTGGTGACCTTGTAAAGTGTCTAAGCCAAACTACATTTCCCAGAGTTCCCCTCACTGAATGTTTCCGGTTAGAAATGACTCAAGGAGAACTCTGTGGAAGATTTAGAAAGTCCAAGTGGAACAGTAGTCATGGTTACTCTTGGAAAGTGGTTATCGTAACCCATGGCTGAGGTTGTTGGTGGGGACCAGCTGTCTGGCTCCCAGCTCCTATTTCCGGAGAACTCTTCCTTCCATTTCTCCAAGCGGGAGAGTGGATCTGCGGCTCTGCAGCGAGAGTGACAGCTTCTCCTGTAAATCATCCAAGGAAATGAAGTGGAAACCTTGGAATCAGGGAGAGACCAACACAGGGGCTGGCAATTGATTAATGCAGGTCCCAGTATCCCCGCTCTCCCTCTGTCCATGGTTTTTTTCCCCACAGCCTGATCTGTGACTTCACCAGAGACAGAAGAAAGGGCCAGACGTAGGTTTTGTTTTTTTTTAAACAAATGTGTCTAATCAAATTACTATAAAACCTTATTCCACATGGTTCCTGGCGGTTCCCCTTCTCTGAGTGAAACCTGACTGATAGGCGGGTCAGGAGACTATTTTCTGATGGGCTCAGAAGAAGAGTCGCTCTGATTGGACTAATCTAGGTTTCATGCTCATCCCTCAACCAATCACTGTAACCAGTGGTTTTTGATTGGCAGATCAGGTCACGTGCTCCAGCGTCGCTCTGAACTGACCGCAGGGCCTGAGTTTCAGCAGGGTGAATATCTAGGTGAAGTTGGCATCTGTTACTGGAAGAGGAAAGAGACAGATGCTAGTGAGGCTGGCAGCAGTTTTCCACTGAAAATGTGACGTGAGATTAACCTCAGCACTATTCCCTGTACCAGGAATCCTTTCTCCCTCAAGCATAATTCAAGAAACTAGTTTTCTGAGTCCTTCTCAAGAAACTGGGCGATGGGCCTGCTTCTAAAAACTGCATTCAATTGAACCAGCTAAGTAAATGGAACTCCACAGACAATACCTACCCTCTCCATGCCACTTTATAAATTGCTGATGACATGACAACCATCTAAGGCCAGACGGTGCTTGCAGGTGCGGGCCGCAGGACCTGGGCAGTGTTCCTATTAATTATTGCTTCTTCTGGAGCAGGGACCCTTAACCTATGAGATGTGCCTCATCTGTGGCCTGGAGAGGAAGCATAGAGGAGGAGTTCCCACTATGCCTAATTGAAGAAAGGTAAAGTAAGGGTGGAGTGACTGGGCATGCCCATGAAAAATACACAAGGTAAATTCCTTTGACCATTTCCTGAATGAAATTGCAAAAGCACATCCAAGGCCAGTGGTATTTCTAGCCTACTCTGCCATCTGACCTTTCAACAGGGAGTTTTATCTACTG
>PVKH010011430.1:0-11620 GCA_004027955.1 Chaetophractus vellerosus
TCAGATTCTTTTTAAAGAAATAAAATATTATAGGCATAGGCAAATGCTTATTGAAGCAGAACTACTTCCCTTCCTCCCCAGAAGTAAACTTTTTCCTGGAACATTCATCATTCCCATGCATGGTTTACATTCTTAGTATAGTGTGTCTATCCTTAACACACTTGGGATTATTTTGCATAATAATTCATTTGCATGTTTACAAATGTTATATAAATGGTTTCATACTGTACATGCGATTCTGTCACTTGCTTTTTTCACTAAACCTTATAGCTTCGAGGTTCACTAATAGTGAGCACATAACTCTAGTTCAGTTTGCTCCACAGCCAGATGGCATTCTATAGTAATTTATTAATGCACTCTGCTGCTGATTTACGTTGTTTCTAAAAAAATTTTTTGTACATTACAAGCAATGTTCTTAATGTGAACTTGTTTGAGAGTTTCTCTGAAGCATTTGCACAGATATGGACACATCATGCACAACTTCAATGTTAAATTGTGTTTCAATGTAGTTGCATTAATTTACACATCCACTAATTAGGATATGAGGGTACCCATTTCTCCTCCTCTTTGACAACACTAAATATTATCAAGGTTATTAGTTTTTGCTAATCGGATTATGAAATAGTATCTAAATATCATTTACATTCTTATGATGACTAGGGTGGCAGAATATCCTTTTATATGTTTAATATCCAGTTTGGTTTCAACATCTGTAATTTGTTTATTCGTAGCCTTTGTTCATTTATCTGTTGGGTATTTATCTTCCTATTCTAGATTTGCAGCAGTCCTTTATACAATTAATGATACTATCCTTTGTATATTCCATGCTTTTCCAATATCTTCTCCCAGACTGTGGCTTATCTTCCCTACCCCGCCGTCCATGGCTCCCTCCTCTGTTTGTTTGCTGTTTTTGCTCTTTGTTTTTGCTCATTGTTTTTGCTCCTTCTTTGCTTATTGTTTTTGCTCGATGTCCTCTCATTGTCTGCTCATTATTTGTTTTCTTTAGGAGACACTGGGAACCAAACCGGAGACCCCCGTGTGGGAGGCAGGAGCTCAACTGCTTGGGCCACAACCTCTCCCAGGCTTGTCTTTTAATTTGTTTACATTGTCTTTCATTAAACATAAGTTTTAAACTTAATGGTAATCAAATATATCAATATTTTCATTAGGGTCTGTGCTTTATTCCTGTTCCTGTTTAAGAAATATTTCCCACTCATAGATTTAAAGCTATTCACCTATATTTTCTTTTATAATTTTTAGTATGCATTTCACATTTAGATTTCTTTGTCTTTTTTAAAATATAAACTTTTTAAATTTTTTTAAAAAGATACTTAGATTATATAAATGTTACATAAAAAATATAGGGGATTCCCATATGCCCTGCTCCCTACTCCTCCCACATTTTCCCACATTAACAACATCCTTTATTAGTGTGATACATTTATTACAATTGATGAACAGACTTTGGAGCATTGCCACTAAGTGTGGATTATACTTTACATTGTAGTTTACACTCTCTCCTGCACAACTTTGGAAGTTATGACAAGATATATAATGGCCTGTATCTGTCATTGCAATGTCATTCAGGACAATTCCCAAGTCCCAAGAATACCCCCATGTTACACAAATTTTTCCACTCTCTCCCCTCAGGTGAACCTCTGGTGGCCACTGCCTCCACATCAATTATAAAAGTTCTTCCATTGCTAGGATAACTATAGGTCTATAGTAGAATAAGAGTAAGCCTACTCTAGTCCATCATTCATTCCCTAGTCCTGAGGATTCTGGGATGGTGGTGCCCACTCTGCCTCTAATTGAGATCCCATGGGGCAGATGGATGGGACTATCTTGCTTGCAGTTGTAGACTCTCTCTGTTCCTTGGGATGGTTGTTGTCCATCATCATCTCCTTGTTAGTTGTCCTGGGTGAGTCCAATGAACTGGAAAGTAGGTGTTGTAACTCTGTTGAGCTTCAGGGCCCAACTGGTACATGATCAGCCCAAAGATTTAAGTCTCTTGGACATACACCTATCAATTCTAGTACTAACTATTGGCTCAAATAGAAGGGGCAGAAGAGCCATGTGTAGGGAAAACACAACTGAGTCCAACTCTGTTACACTGGGAAGCATAAATTCCAAAGTAGGGCCCACTGGCAGGGTGCCAAATTCCTGAGCCTATTTGCCCTGTCTATAATGTCTGGATATCTCCAGAACCCTCAGGAGTCCTGCTATTTGAGGAAATATTTACTTTGTCAGTCAATAAGATCCTGCTGAGATATAACCTCTGGAATGACCTCCAGGATCACTTTGAAATCTCTTGGCCATATAAACTCATTTGTTTTTACCCTTTTACCCTTTTGGTCAAGACCTTTTTCCAATTGCATTGCTAGCTGGCACTTGGTAGTAATCCATCAGTGCCAGAGAGGCTCATCCCTGGGAGTCATATCCCACACTGAGGGGAAGGCAATGCATTTATATGCTGAGTTTGGCTTAGAAAGAGGCCACAATTGAGCAGCAAGGAGGCTCTCAAGAGGTAACTTTTAGGTACCCTATAATACTAGGCTAAGTTTCAATTTCAAAAGTAAAGGTTCATAAGTACAGTCATCAATATCAAGGGCCCATCAATGGTCCATCCTCTTTCACTAGTCACTGCCTCGGGGGGGATTCTTGCTTTCCCATGAAAGAATGAGGCAGAGCTCCCCAGGATGGGAATTTGATATTCTTTCAGTTATTGTGTGGATCTCCACCCACCATGACATTGCCCCATTAACACTTGAACACATTCATATGCCTTATAGGTACACCCCAGGTGAAACTCCTCCCATGTAACCCACATCACTGATACCCCACACCAATGATCCTCCCCTGCACAATTATAACCCTTCTGTGATCCAAAACTTCCTGAAAAATGAAGCCAACAAAATAACTAAATACAATTAATAAGAAAATGAAATAATGATGGATTTAAAAATAATAAAATACAAATTTAAAAAATGTATATAAAATTTTAAAAAATTAATTTTTTGACATTATGTCTTTCATCACTGTAAGATCTGTTGTCTTGTATGTACAGTGACATTTTCTTCTGTGTTTCTGTAGTGTAGTGGTAATCACATTTGCCTCACACATTTAGATTTTTATAATTTTCTTTTATGTGAGTTATAAAGGTGAAATCTAATTTTATTTTTTTCCATATGGCTAGCCATTATCCCAGCACTATTTATAATTTGTCTATTATCCACTGATTTGTAATGTCAACTATGTAATGTATCAATTTTCCTTAGATACATGGGTCGGCTACTGAGCTCTCTATTCTGTTCCACAAGTCTACTGCCTGTATTGCACCAATGTCACACTATCTTCATGATTTTCTATATAAAATACATCTTGATATCTGGTAGGGCACATTTTTTACCTTATCCTTTTTTTTTTTTTTTCAAATTGTCTTGGCTAATTTTGGCCCCCTGAATTACATATGAATTAGAGAATTAGCTTTTTGTGTTTCAGGAAAAAAATTATTTTGGGGTTTTGAATGGAATTACATTGGATTTATAGAATAATTTAGGGAGAATCTGCATCTTTATGATAATTGAGTCATCCCATGTATGAATATGATGGATATTAGTGATTTATTCATGACTTTCTTTATTTGTCCTTCAATAATATTTTGTCATTTTTTCCCCATAAAGGTCTTGAATTTTTTTTCAGATTTATTCCTAGCTATAGTTTTATTGCTGTTGTATATAGGAATTTTTCTATTCTAACTTTTAATTGGTAACTATTACTGTATAGTAATTAGGTTTATATATTTATCTCCTATCCACCAAACTTGCTGAAACTCTTTTTATTTATATTTTATTTTTACCACTATTGTACTAATAGTTTGCCTGTAGACCCTCATAGATGTTCTACAAGTAAGGACAGCTAAGCTTATTCTTCTACAATACAGTGCTTTGGACTTTTTTTCCCCTTATTCTTTTGGCTAGGTTCTTGATTTCAATAATAAATAGAAGCAATGATAATGGGCATCTTTGACTTCGTTTCTAATCTTAATAAATATAGTAGGTTTATGATAGCTCCCCCTTTTCACGGTAAAGAAGTTCTATTAAAAATAAGTTCAGATAATTTTTAATAATAAATATAGACTACATCAAGTATTATTTCTGCATTTATTGAAATTATGTCTTTACTCCTTTATCTTTAATATAATGATAATTTTGTTAAATGTAATTAATATATTAATATATTTTTGATGTATCATCCTCACATTCCTGAGAAAAGTCCTCCTTGCTTATGATATATCTTTTTTTAAAATTCATTAAAAACTTTATTTTTAGAGACATTTTATATTACAGAAAAGTTACAACACTATAGGGGATTCCCATATAATCCATCTCCACCCTCATACACATTTCTCCCTATTATTTACTTCTTACATTAGTGAGGCACATTTGTTACAACTGATGAACCAAATTGAAGCATTGCTACTAATCAAGGTCTATAGCTTATGGTTTACACTTTGCACTGTGCAGTTTTATTCATGCTGTCATAGGTATGTTTTCTTGATAGATAGAGGCCCTCAGTCCAGAATGTTCTCCTGACTCATTTTGAAATTTCTTAGCCATAAAAGATATTTTTTATTTAATGCTTCCCCCTTTCAGTCAAGGTCTATTTCTAAATGAACTGCTGGTTGGCACTTGGTAATAATTCCTTGGTGCCAGGGAGGCTTATACCTGGGAGTCATATCCCATGTCAGGGAGAAGGTAGTGAGTTTATTTGCTGAGTTTGACTTAGGGAAAGGCCACATTTGAGTAATAAGGAGGCTTTCAGGAGGTAACTTTTAGGCATTAATTATAATTAGGCTAAGTTTGAATTTTACAGGAATAAGGTTCCAAAGAACAGGCATGAAGATTGAAGGCTTGGCACATTGGCCTGTTTTCTTTTAGTTGGACCTGCCTATATGATCCTGAGATTTTTGCCATTTTATTTGAGAAAATATTGGGACTCCCCAGGATGGGAGTTTAATATTTTATCTATTCTGAGGTCCCCTATCTATCAAGAAAACATACCTATGACAGCACGAATACATTCATGTCCCATAGAAGTATGATTTATGCTCATTTTTCCCAAATAACACTCCGCTATCAAAACCCAGTACTACTGATGTACCTTTGTTATAACTCCTGAAAGAACATTCTTATATTTTTATTCTTAACAACAATCCTCAGCCATACCAGAGTTCACTGAGATGCCCTCTACCTTTCCTTCTAGCATCATGTACAGCCCAAACCTTCTCCTTTCAATCCCATTCACCCTCACACTTCAGCACCATTAGTCACACTCATATCACTGCAGCACCTTTATCTCTGTCCACTTCCAAACCATTACCATCAATCTTATTATAAAATCTGTTCAGACTAAGCATCAACTCACCAATATCCAGTCCCCTTCTATCTCCTGATAACCTATTTTCCTTACTCTACCTCCATGAGGTAGAGTAAGGAAACCTTAGTTCATATCTGTGAGATCATGTAATATTTGTCCTTTACTGACTGGCTTATTTCACTCAATATAAGGTCCTTGGGATTGATCCATGTTGTTGCATATGTCAAAACTTCATTTCTTCTTACAGCTGAATAATTGTATGTATATACTACATTTTGTTTATGCATTCATCTGTTGATAGACACTTGGGTTGCTTCCATCTTTTGGCAATTGTGAATAATGCCACCATGAACATTGGTGTGCATATATCTGTTTGTGTCCCTGCTTTCAATTCTTCTGGATATATACCTAGTGGTAGGATTCTGGGTCATATGGCAATTCTATACTTAGCTTCCTGAGTAAACACCAAACCATCCTCCACAGTGGCTGTACCATTCTACATACCTACCAGTAGTGAATTAGTGTTCAAATTTCTCCACATCCTTTCCAACACTTGCAGTTTTCTGTTGTTGCTTTTTAATAGCACCCAGTTTAGTAGGCATAAAATGATATCTCTTTGAAGTCTTAATTTGCATTTCCCTAATAGCTAGTGATGCTGAACATCATTTCATGTGCTTTTTAGCTATTTGTATTTTCTCTCTTGTGAAGTGTTTGTTCAAGTCTTTTAGCCATTTTTAAAATGGGTTGTTTGTCTTTTTGTTATTGAGTTTTAGGATTTCTTTATATATGCTGGATATTAGATCCTTATCAGATAAGTGGTTTCTGAATATTTTCTCCCTTTGAGTAGGTTCTCTTTTCATTTACTTGACAATTCCTTTGAAGCACAAAAGTTGTTAATTTTGAGGCGATCCCATTTAACTATTTTTTCTTTCATTGCTCATGCTTTGGGTGTAAAGTTTATGAAACCATTTCCTACCACAAGATCTTTGCAGGTGCCTCCCTACAACATCATCTAGGAGCTTTATGGTCCTGGCTCTTATATTTAGGTCCTTGATCCATCTTGAGTTAATTTTTGTATAGGGCATGAGATAGGGATCCTCTTTCATTCTTTTGGATATGGATATCCAATTCTCCCAGCACCATTTGTTGAAGAGACTATTCTGTCCCAGTTGAGTGGGCTTGACAGCCTTGTCGAATCAGTTGGCTGTAAATACTTGGGACTATATCTGAACTTTCAATCTGGTTCCATTGGTCAATATTTCTATCCTTGTGCCAATACCATGCAGTTTGGACCAATGTAGCTTTGTAATATGCTTTAAAGTCAGGTAGCATGATTCCTTCAACTTTGTTTTTCTTTTTCAAGATGTTTTTTGGCTATTTGAGGCCCCTTACCCTGACAAATAAATTTGATAAATGGCTTTTCTATTTTTGTAAAAAAAGATGCTGGAATTTTTATTGGGATTGCATTGAATCTGTAAATCAATTTGGGTAGAATTGACATCTTAATGATATTTCTGGTCCATGAACATGGAATATTCTTTCATTTATTTAGGTCTTCTTTGATTTCTTTTAGCAATGTTGTGTTATTTTCTTTGTACAAGTCCTTTACATCCTTTGTTAATTTTATTCCTAAATATTTGATTCTTTTAGTTACCTTTTGCCTTGAGTTCCTCCTCAGATTGCTTCTTACTAGTGCACAGAAATGCTACTCTTATTTACCTATTCATCTTATATCCTGCCACTTTACTAAAGTCGTTTATCAACTCTGGTAGTTTTGCTGCAGACTTTTCAGCACTTTCTAAGTGTAGGATCATGTCATCTGAAAATAGTGAACATTTTACTTCTTCCTTCCCAATTTGAATCTTTTCTTTTTCTTGCCTAAGTGCTCTAACAAGATCTTCTAACACAATGTTGAATAAGAGTGGTGACAGTGGGCAATCTTATCTTGTTTCAGATCTTTTAGCCTTTTACCATTGAGTATGATATCAACTGTGGGTTTTTCATATATGCCTCTTATCATGTTGAGGAAATTTCTTTCTATTCCTACCTTTTGAAGTATTTTTTTTAATCAAGAAAGGATGCTGTATTTTGTTAAATGCCTTTTCTACACTGATAGAGATGACATTAATTTTTAATGTGATGTATTACATTGATAGATTTTCTAATGTTGAACCATCCTTGAATACCTGAGCTAAAACCCACTTGATCATGGTGTATAATTAATTTAATGTGCTGTTGGAATATATTTGCAAAATATTATTTCTAAATTTATTGAAATTAGGTTTTTACTCCTTTATCTTTAATATAATTATGATATTATATTAAATATAATTAGTATATTTTCTGATGTTGTATCATCCTCACATTCCTGAGAAAACTCCTTGCTTATCATGTATTTTTTAACACTAAGCTAAATAAATTTGCTAGTGTTTTCTTTAGAAATTTTATGATAAGCATCTATTTAAATGTACATACAGTTGTTCTTTGTGTCAGAAGATGGTATAAGATTTCCCCTGTCTTGATTTCCATCCAAGTTGATTCAGTTTTGGAAGTAAGTGGGGGTCTTCATGACACGTGGTCTCACCACTATGGAGGTCCCATATTTGGATTTCCTCTGACAATTTTAGTGGATTGCATTTAAATTTTCACTTTCATATTTAAAACATATATGTCAGGCACATTGTAAGTGTGAAATAATTATGTATAAAATGAATAAGTGAATGAATGTTTGAATGACAGAAAATAGAATGAGAGAGAAAGAGGGGAAGAGAAAAGAAAGAAGGGGAAAAGGAAGAAAGAAAGATCTATGGTAAAAGTGGAGGAAGTAGTATTGCTTTCAGGTACAGTAGTTTGTTAAGAGGAAACAAAAGAAATACTGGGAGAATTTGCAACTGTAAAATTCATCCTATTTAAGCCTTGCTTCAAGTTGAAAGAATAATTGGATTACTCCAAAGTTATTCTTATCCTAAATAAACAAACAGAGATTATTTGTTCATCTGACCAATGAACAAATTGGTCAAAATTGATGGCCAAAACCTAAATACACTAACAAAACAATGTTAGCCTGATATCCTTTTGTAAGTTTAACCTAAAGAAGGTTCTATTCTTATCCCTCAATGGGCTGCAGCCTGTGAAATTCCTTTACTCTTAAAAATAATTTCAGTGTATTACACTTTTCAATTATTAAGGAAGTAGGAGGCATAAACTACTCTAAAAAAAAAAAACCCAAAACAGTTGAAATGCAGCATATAAAGTAGAACAAATACATTTCTTCTATTAAATATTACATAAACTCTTCAGTTCTCAAGCTGAAAGAAATGGCACCATGAGGTATTGAATTGTGTTTTAATGTGACCATGCTTATCCACAATTTAATCTCTCCTTATGGGTTTGTAAGGACACTTTCAAGTTAAAGCCCCCTCTATCCCTCCAAAAACACCACCTGATTTTCTAACTGGTCAATAAAATAGAGCCAGGAGCAGTCAGGTTGCTATTATTTGACCACTTAGGGCTGTGTAGACAAACATAGTAGTCATTTTAGGATCTAATTCGGTGGCCTTATTATTTATTAGCTAAGTATGGCAGTTTGAGATTATTTATGAATCCCAAAAAGAGAAATACTATATTTGTAAACTAATCTATTTTGGGTGTGATACCTTTTGATTATATTGGTTTCATTTGAGGGGCCCTTGATTAAATGACCTGTTAAAATTAGAGCTTTGATAAGACCACAGAAGTAAGGCTTGACTCAGGTTGAGTCCCCACCCCCTTGATGGGCCTATATAAATGGACACTCATTCAAGAAGACACAGAGGAAGAAAGAGAGCTCTGTCATTTTCGATCCTGGGGAAAGATGAGTCATTTGCCTGACAGCTTGCAGCTAATATAGGAAGTCCTGAGAGACAAGCCCTATGCCAGCCTATAGTTGAGATCAGGAAGAAGCTGGGACCACGGAGCCTCAAGAGGAAGAGGAAGTCCAGGAAGGAGAGGCCAGGCAGAAATCAGTGCAATCTTGCTTCAACAGGTGGCAACTGACTTTGGTGAGAAAGCAACCTTGAGTTGGATTTTTAGGGCCTTGTAACTGTAAGCTTGTACCCCAAATAAATACCCTTAATAAACAGATTTCTGGTACTTTGCATCAGCACCCCTATGGCAGACTAATATACAAAGAATGACGACTTTTAGCCCCAGAAGTCTGCATCCAAACTCCAACCTATTAGCTGTATAGCTTTCATAAAGTTTCTTAATCCCTGTAAGTTTCCTCATTTATAAAATAGATGTAAACAATAGGTACTATGTGGATTTTGTATTATTAAATGTGATAATGTTTGTTAAATGCTTAGTACGCTATCTGGCACATAGCTGCCCAATGGATGTTAGCTATTATTATAATAAGGCTCAAATTCTTTGCCAAAGAAAATATATGGAGAAATCAAGATGGACCCATCACATGGAAGTATAGATTGAAAGGTCATTAAGCATGAGGCTAACAGTAGTTATAAAGGGACACCCAAGGAAATGCCCGAAATGAAAACTGGGATTGACAGCATCTGTAAGTCAAGCCTCCCCACTCCTTGTTCTGTGCCATGTCATGATATCAGTTGCTTTTCTATGCTAAAATAAGAATGTGGCACTTGAAAAACTTAAATGAAGGTCAAGGCTCAGTGGGACCATAGTGTGTAGAGATGGGCAGGGACCAGGTATGATGAGTCTTGCCAGATGATAAAGACTTGGGATTTTATTCTAAGTGCAATAGGAAACCAGGGAAGGGTTTTTAGTAGGGAAGGGACAGGGTTTAATTTATATGCGTGCATGGATAATCTCTCTCGTATCCTTAGTTTCCTCATCTGTAAAAAGAAGGCCTTAGATGAGAAGAGTCGTTCTCAAAGTGTGGTACCTGGGCCGGCAGCATCAACATTACCTGGAAAGAAGTTTAAACAGTACCTTGGCAAGGCCCACATGCAACTGACTGAATCAGAAACTCCAGGGGTGGGACGCAAGAAGCTGTTTTAACAAATCCACCAGGTGACTCTGATATATGCTGAATTGTGGGACTCACTCCACTTGATAAGCTTAGATATTCCCTTATCTCCAAAGTCCTTCAAGATGTAGGTCACTAACCCTAGCAAATGAGACTAACCATCCAGCATTTTCATCACCACCACTGGCTGACATTTTGTTTCAAAGAAAAAAAAATAACTGCCTAATGCACAGATTTCATGTCAACAGATATTTTATATCCTGATCCACATATAAAATAAGATGAAACAAGAGTAAACATAATGTTACATTAACCTATAAATTCATTCTAACAATTATTAGAATTAATTTGCTTAAACTCTATATCCCCTATGTAATTATCTGCTTGGATCTGTACAAAATAATGAGCTCATGAGAAGGATTATGTTTGTCTCTATGTTACAGAAGGATCTATACAAAGAAGGTATTTAATGAGAGGCAGAACGATGCGATGAAAGAGCAGATCCTTTGAAGTTGTATAACATTGAGTTGGAATTCTGATTTCACTACTGGAAGAAGAATGAGATTGAAGATGTGGGAAAGGTCTCATAGCTAACGGGCATGCTCTAAATAAAGCTAATGTTATAGGCAAACATCTTTGAAAAAACAGTTGTAAAAATAGCCACATTGACTATTTCCATAGAATAATTTTTAGACTCGATTTTACATAGCAGCCTTTCAAAGTTTACCATCTTAGGTATGGGTATGTGACTATCTGAAATATGTAATGTTGGTTCTCAGGGTGTCCCCAGGGTTAAAACAATCTAGTAACTGGCCAAATAGAATTATATAAAAAAAAATACTATGGTCTTATTTAACAAAGTCAGGAATACCAAAATGAAGGAGCATGCTTTCAATTTAGGTAGATAATATTTTATAAAACCAGCAATTACTTATTCTCTGCATCAGAGACCTAGGAGAATATTCCAGGCCACCTAAACCCATAATAGCATCTCATTCCTCTGAATCATAAAACCAATTTGGAAATTATTTCTGTACTACTATAGGATAGGTCATATGCTACTTTCTTGTATGGATGCTTACGTGCTTTATTAAACTTAACTTTATACATATTTATGTGTTGTACTTCTAACCATAAGGAGCTCTTGAACAAGTACCATGGATTTTACTTCTGTGTATTTCTTTCTTTCTTTTTTTAAAAAAAGATTTATTTTTTATTTATTACATATCCCCCCCCCCCCTTTCTGCTTGTTCTTGCTGT
>PVKH010011431.1:0-17772 GCA_004027955.1 Chaetophractus vellerosus
GGTCCCTGAGTGACTACAGCAAGCAGAAACCCACTGCTGCCCTGCAGCAGGAGAAATAAACTGCTGTTTTAGTTGAGATGTTGAGACTGGAGGTTATTACTGCAGCATAACCTATCCATCCTGATTGAAACCCTGGGTTCATGATTAATCAACCTTATACATAGATTAATCAGCTTTACAAACTTCATGATTCCCAATGCACAAATTTTGCAGCTAGATTGTCCTGTCTTAATAATACTGTCGAAATTGTCTTTGCATGCTAACCACATAAAATCTTATGCTTAGCAAAAAACTTAAACAGGATTGACAAAACTAAAAATATTACAAACCGAGCAGTGAGATTTCAGAAGAAGTACCCCAAAGGGAAGACAACCAATAAGCCTCAGAATGCTTTCACAGTTGAATTACATTAGAGACAAACATCATGCTGCATGGGCTAGCTCTCAGCCTAGGAAGTAGGTTTCTCCTCTCAAATGAGAGACTGAATCCTCTGGCTTGATGCGTGAGGAACACAAGAGGTCCAGTGAAACAGGGAGTTGAAGAAAAACAAACATAAAGAATGAAGTGTCTTAGGGCTTGTGTGTCTAATGAAAATATTTAGATGACAGAAGTGTTTTGCTATGACAGAGAAAGCAAACACTGTAAAATATACTTAGTTTTTAAAAATCTTATGTTTTTTAATGGCAGCATCTGCAAATGTACAATTCAGTAAATTTTAGAACTGTTATCAATATATGTATTGTCAATTTATGGAATATCAACTTATATTAGGTAAATATACAAAATGTATTGTTGAATTATAGAGCCTTGGTTTTGTTTCTTCCTCCAAAGTTTCACTTTACAAATCAATCCCAGAATGTTCCCCCTAGGCCTCGGCAGACTGCTTATAGTCCCCAACATTGCACCTTCATAAAATAACTCAGATTTTTAGTAGGGCACAGTGTGCTTGAAATAAAGAACAAAATGTTCTGTGCATATTATATGGGGCCATGTAAATAAATTCTAGTCAAAGATTAGTATGAGAAAATGCCATATTAGACTTCTAGAAAAGCTACTCAAAGAGAGATGACTCCTCTGACATGGCCTCTTATTTACTATTCTGTCTTTCAGCTGCCTGAAATAGGGATGCCCAACATAGCAAAGTGGGAATAAGAAAAGGCTGTCCCTCTTGATAACATAAAACCCACCTTAAAAGACTTGTTACGATACCTTGCATCTGTAATCTCCTCCCTCTGCCTAATCCACCCAAGCATGGCAAGGTTGCTGGCCTGGCCACCGAACAGGAGGTGAAAGGACACATTAAGCTAGCGCTGATACCGAGCCATGTGAGAGAAAACAATTTCCCCTATTTAATATTTGTTTGCTTCACTGGCTCACACTGTTTAAAATGTTTTTGACAAGAATATTTTGAAATTCAGTTTTCCAGCCACCACACTGTCAATAAAATCTTTTGACCACTTCTGGTCTTTGGATCACTCCACATTAACAAAACTTAAGAAACACTTAATACAATGAAACAAAAAGAAAATGCAGGCCGTCACGTACTCTCTTCAGTGGGTCAATATAAATTTTAGTGTAAAAGAGCTGATCATCATCATTATCCTGGAGATTCCACTGTTGAACTATACGGTTGATATTTGGAGCATAGCCAATAAACCCTGCAACACAGAAGAGGCAGTAAAGAATTAAATATTCAAAGATGAAAACTTGCGTCTACATTAATTCCATGAATTATTTGCACAGTCATGAAGCCATGAAGTTTAGTTCTTATGTTGGAATTTCACAGCTCATTATGAAAGAAATGTTATTGAGTGCACTTGGTTTTATATACAAGGAACAAAAGAGTGCGTTTGGTACCAATTGCAGTACAGAAAACAATCAATTACTCTTTCTGAATAAAAGCATTCCCAAAATTAATTGAAACAAGAAGGAAACTAGTGTTTTCCAAGGTTCCTAAGGGAAAAAGAGTTACTAGGAAAAGAAAGAGTGAAAAAAATTTTCTCTCTGACCTTCTGAAATGCTTTCCTTGGATCCTTGCAGAAGATACACTGTTACAGAAAAAGAAAATCTCTACTACAATGGTTTTACTGCCAGCGCCAGAGATGCTAACACAATCAAAGAAATGATGGCTATGTCACTAACTGCAAACAACCCAAAGAAATTTTATATCTAGGACATTTCGGGGATTTTTCCTTTACTTGAACTGGTCATTATTGTGCCTGCTAAACCATTCTTTGGCTAGGTTTTGTATGTCATAGTCTTAAGAAAGGAAGTCTAAAATTGGATTGCTCCCTTTGGCTTAGAGCATAAGCATTAAATGTGCCAGTAAAATCTGTCTACAAAAGGCAGATAAATAGGATCATTTTCCCTCTGCTTGTCTCCCTCTGCATTTCAGAAATGTAATCAAATTGCTAAGTATCATTGATATGCAACACTTCTAAAAAGGGACCAATTTTACTCCTGTGAATTGAAAGGAAACCTAATTTTTAACCTTAAATTTAAAATTTTAATCCTCATTGGAATAAAGAATTTAATTAAAAGAAATAGGTCCAGGAATATTACTGATACCTAGAAAAAAACAATACAAAATGAATACTAAAACCAATCAATTGCTCTTTTTTTGTTTGTGTTTCTTGCCAAATGAGTTACTAAAATGCCAAAAAATAATGCATTTTTTATTTATATGACCAAATTTTTCTGATGAAAAATACACTCAAATAGTGACACATAACACTTGCCAATGGATTAAATGATAGTTTTTCAAAATTGTATTTAACTTTTTGTAAATCCAGATGTCATTAAATAAATCCAAAGGAATTACATCTATTTTCATGTATATGATATATATTATGATGTATATTGTCATATTACTATGTGATATTGTTTCAGACCAATAAAGTTCCTAAGAGATTTTCCTTGTAAAGAAATATGTTTGCTCCCCATGATAAGGATTTTTAAATAATCAAAAGAGATATCCACAGATGTAACTCACGTCCCTTAAATAACTATCAATATATGATTCGTGGAATTGTATAACTATTACTGTTAGATTTTCCACCATTTTTAAAATTATTTTTACTACGAGGACCTGAAGGAAGATGCTTTGATTCTTTGATCACTTTCCCATTTATAAATATCTTTTCCTTAATTAAAATGGCTCACATAGACACTTAGTTGCTAGTATTTTGCTGTTTCCACAGTGCTGTATGTCTGCCTGAAAATTAGACACCTGAGTGGATAAACTATCTCGATGGATATATATAGGCAATTCACCATGCATGACATCTTTAGGAACAATTTCACAGGTATAAATTACAGCCTATCCCAGAGACCAGCCACGTGGGGCACAGAGAGATGGAGAGTGATGAGTTTTGCTTGTTCGTTTGTCTTTTGTTTATTATTATTGGAATAATGAAAGTGTTCTTGGAGTGACTGGGGTGATGAATGCACATACATGTGATTACACCGAATACCACTGACTGTACTCTTTGGATGGATTTATGCTTTATTAATATGTATCAATAAAATTGAAAAAAAAATGAAAAAACAAAACTTGGTCTTTAAACTATCTGAGACCTAGGATAAGTTAAAAGATTAGCCACGTGTTATCAGAAGCCATGAAGTAAAAGGAGCACCAACACACAAGCCAAGTTGATCAAGGAAGAGTTGTGATAGTGGGCAGTCATCTTAGGGAGAAGACTTGAAAGGGCCTGAACTGCAAATCCAACGAGGGAAGACTGGTGAGGCAATGAGGACAGAGCCACTGGTGTATTAAACCTCGGATTCTGACTTGAATATGGGAGTAAAATCCAAAGGTGCTAGATAGAGCAGGAGAAAATAAAATGGTCAAGAGGTACCAAAAAGCATGAAATGTTGATATATTGAGACGGAGAGGAAAAGTGAAGTGAAATTAAGCAGTACAAATTGGAGTTCAAGGTTTCAGATGTGCAATATTTATATAGGCTGATAAAGTTCCAAGATACAACTAAGGAAATGGGTTACTAAAATAAAGGGCAACTGAAAATGGCCGAATCTGAGGCATCTTGGAGAAATTTAATTATTTGCTAAAGATTACACTGCCATAAGTGGCCGAGCAAAGCCCAGCATCCAGATATGCTGTTACATCTCCCAGCACTTGTTTAAACTAACCTGAACAGTATCAACACCTTGTTCTACAAATGTAAATCACCCCAAAAATCTGCATTCCCAAAGTGACCTGCAATGTCCACCCAACATGCTTCTTGATCATGCCCCCATCACATTTGGACTATTATGGTTACCTTAATCAGTCTAAGAAAAAAATATTTTGGAGTCACAATAATAGTAATATCTAAAGTCAAATTTTATTTTGGGGGGAGAGGTGGCAAGGAGAAAATGTGATTATCCATTCCTTTAATCCAGAGTATTAAATAATGCATCACAGCACTTTAAGTATACACAGACACTCAATTTTGAATCTTCCTGACCACTAATTTCAACAAATCACTCATTTGCTCCAATACATTTCAAAAATAACTAATAAAATTAAGTAATGCCTATTTTTAAAAGCTATGTGATTGCAGATTGAGAATGAACTTTTTTCCAAGTAACAGAATTTACTAAATTATCTTTTTTTTTTATTTCCCCAACCCCCCCCCCCACTGCAGTGACGTGCCGAGTCAGCTTCACCGGTGAGTAATGGCCTTGCCCACTCGCGGGCGGCTTGCCCCACTTGCAGGCAGCTCTGCCCTGCCCGCAGGCGGCTCCACTCTGCTCTGCCCACGGTGGCTTTGCCCCGCCCACGGCGGCTTTTGCCTTCTCAAGTGGTCCCCGCACCTGGAGAGGCCCCGGGGACCGAACCCAGGGCCTCCCATGTGGTAAACCAGCACCCTATCCACTGGGCTATATAGCTGGCCCCTAAACTATTATCTTATACCTAAAAAAATCTCAATAAAACTACAATCAGAAGACCTGGATCACTGATTTTTTTTTTCCTTTAACAAATGAACGTCTTTAGGAAAACTTAGATTCTGGAAGCATTAGTTTCCTCACTTGTAATGTAAAAACAGTGCCAACATTTAGTCTTGTTAGGAGCATCAAATGACATAATAGGAAAATGCTTTGTCATTGTGGCAGTTTGATATTGTTTATGAATTCCAAAAATAGATATTGGATTCAGAGGTTTCACTTTTACTTGATTAAATAATGATTAAGGCTTTGATTGGGCCATGTCAGTAGGACGTTGAGTCCCCGTCCCCTTGGTGGGTGGGGACTCACAGAGAAAACCACACAGCAGAGCAGAGGTTAGAGTTTTTGAGCTGGAGCCCCAGGAAGTACACATGCAAGAAAAGAACACAGAGGAATAGAGACGGCTCCATAGACACGGCAGAGTCCTCAGGAAGAGAAAGAGCCTGATAGTCTATAGCTGACTTTGTGGGGAGACCACAGCAGCTGAGCCAAGAGAGGAATTAGCCCCGGGAGAGAGACGAGACTTAGCCCAGCCTACAGCTGATACTGGAAAAAGCTGGGACCATGGAGCCTTAAGAGGAAGAGGAAGGCTGAACATCAGCAGCTATCTTGCTCCAACACATGGCAACAGACTTTGGTGAGGGAAGTAATTTATGCTTTATGACCTGGTAACTGTAAGCTTCAACCTCAAATAAATATCCTTTGTAAAAGCCAACAGATTTCTGGTATTTAGCATCAGCACCCCTTTGGCTGACTAATACAGTCATATATAAAATGTGCTATGGAATTTTAAACTGATATTATCCTTCCATAGAAATAGCAAGCTAGTGGTTATTTAAAACTTCATATGTAGAGTTACCACATCTCCAAAAAAAAAAAAAAAAAAGATTGTTTCAACAATATTGGTAATTTACCATGACTTGCATTAAACTTTTTCTGCTAGTGTCTTACCCACCTCCTGAATTCAGGTAGCGTTTTCCAATGTGCACAACGGGATACTTGTCTGCTAGTCTTTTATCGGGCCACAGAATTCCATCTGCTGCAAAGACTACTTTGTGATTAGACTTTTGGAACTTTTTTAGAACTTCTTCTGGACCACCAGCAAATATGACATCAAAGCTGTTTAATGAGAGAATAAAAGAAGTTTTATTCAGGCACATAAGCCAAATTAAACAGAAATTCTCTAATAAAAGTCAGAATTTAGAACCCACTGCAGGATTAATAACAATTTTTTTACAGAATATACCATTCAATTTTCTCTCCACTTAAATTATACAGACTCAGTTAAATTATTAGTGTTTACATTATGTTGACAAAGTCCAAAAATAAGACAGCTTTTCAGTGCTTAGTATTTTTTCAATAATCACTTATCCCCAAAATCAAAATTCTAAAAGTGTTGAAATGTTAAATATTCAGTTATTTGCTATTTAACTTAAAAATACAAAGTCACTGACAGAAGCTGCATTTGTAACTGCCCAACATTTCAAATTAATTTGTACCCATCCATTATAATTTCTGAAGAATTCCTTATCTTTGACAAAATGTGTTCAACTATTAATATCAACATACATTTAATATTTGAATCACAATTCAACATGAATCCTAAAATAAATGTGTTCAGGCAGCACATCTTTTTAAAGCTTAATGAACTTGAAAAAAATATATTAAAAATTGACCCGATCAAATTTAATGCCTGCAGGTTTATTCTTTTTTTTTCTTCTGGAGACATTATTCCTCATTGTGCATTCAAAGAACCACAATGACTTAACAAAACTTCATCAAGTGTAAAAGCCATTACCTAAAATATTTCCACTCTTCAATAAGTTCTCCATTCATGCAACCAGAAATTCCTTTGCATCTTGAGATACACCAGTAAATCTTAAGGTGAGAGGTTTCCAAAGATGATAATTTAATGGCAGCATTCCAGGTGGCAAACAAAAGAAGGAGCAAACTATTGCCCTTGAAGTCAGCACCAGAGCTTCCTAATGGCTAACAGTCGGGGTACACTGCTGTCATATCTGACTGGGGAGCAAGGAAGCCGCTCTACATGCTTTCCCTGCCAGATTCACTTCAAAGGACGAGTTAATATGCTAGGAGAGTAGTGACGCACCAGGCAAGATTAAATAACACTTTATAAATAAATTATTTTATCAATATAAAATACACTATTTGTTATCTCTGTAATAGTAAAGAGCCAACAAAATTATTTCAAAAATTACTTTCCCAAGAATAATTTAAATTTATCCTATTAGCACTTGTGGCAGAGATGCTAGCTGGCCCCCACATATATTCCCATGCCTTTATTTAAATAATATAATCTCCCAAATTTTAGCTTGGTATATGACCAACCTGCTAGACACTCATTTTTGCCAGCCTACTCTGAAATTAGACATGGCCAGATGACTAAATCTGTCCAATGGAATACAAGTGGAAATGACATAGGTTCTGTGCTTTAAAAAGGAAGTTGCCTAGCCTCTACTTCCTCTCTCTCTTTTTTTTCCCATTCATGGTGAGACAGACAGTTCACAGGTTAAAAATACTTATCATATACACCCTCACCATATAGTCCAATTCTGAACCAGAAAAAAGGGAAGGGGAAGGGGAAGGGAAGGCTTAAACTGTTGCTAATATGCAACGAAATTTAGTAATTATTCTTATTTTTTAAACATAGTAAACTTAGGGATGGAATCAGAGATATAGACTATTTCACTTCATTTTAAATTGTTATAGAGGATGTAAATTTGCATCATTTGTTTATATTTAGTTACAAAAAATAATTCAAAATTAAAACATATCTATATACACTAGTAGATAGTTTTTTTCCAAGAGTAAACAGCAAGAAATTATTAATACTATTAATATTAATGCCATAATAATAATTTGACACAGAACATGCTTTGAAGTAGGAAGGCATGATTCTATTCCTGGCTCTGCTACTTGCTACCTCAGTAGCCTTAGAAAGTTATTTAACCTCCCTGTACTTTACTCTTTATCTACAAAATGGAGAAGGTAGTACCTATTTCATCGTTATTGCAAAAAATAAAAAATCAAGAATAAAACCTGACACACTGAAGCAGTCAATAAAGTTAACAAAAATTAATATTATTACTATAGGATGGAGACTGGACAGGGAGAGAGGCAGGAGAAAACCTCACGTTGAAGTTTCTACCAACTGTAGTTTTATTTTTAGTCAGATATAGATTGTTTAAATAAATTTTAAATTAGAAAATCTATTCTGACTGAAAGCTCAAACTAACCTCTTCCTGACTGCTCATTTACAAACAAATGAATTCATCTGATTTCACAAAATATTTTATCCACATTCTCTTTTCCTTCTAAATAAGCATAACTGTTATCCTCAGTACAACCACTTTAGACATCTGCTTCTGGAGCTAATTCTATCTTTTCTAACAGGGGTATTATCCATAATGCTACCAGCTGTTGATCCAATTTTGAAATATTTTTCTTAATATTGAAAATTAAGAAATAAGACCAGTTATAGGGTAATTGGGCCATGAGAGGTGAGGCAAGTAAGCCAAACCCTCTGAGACAGGGATTGCCACTTGAGTTGCAGGAGAATCCCAACACATAGTGTGGAGACGGTACAAAAAACATAGCATACTATGTCAGAGAATCATGCAATTGGAGACTCGGGCTGCACTAAGTCAGAAATTTTGAAGATAGCATAAAATATTCCTAATTTATAAATGCATATATGGAAAGTGAGAGTCTGTCTTTGAAAGCCTAGTGAAGGATACAGTATATACAAAGTATATCTGAAACTATTAACAAAAGTATTACTGGAAAGGGAAAAGTTGTGGCAACTTTTTACTTTTATACTTTAGTATCTAAAAAGCATGAATTACCTTTGTAATCAACAAACAATTGTTGGAAGGTAAAAGGGAAGGCCAAAAAATGTCATCCAATAATTCAAACAAAAATTTGAATTTGAATAAAAATGTATAGTTGCAGAAACTTTTCCCACTTTATTCTTGTGGTGGTGTTAGCTCTGTGTTTAAGTACTCTAGAAAAGTTATTTGAACAGATTTAAAACTTTTCAAAGGGCAAGAAAGTTTTTCTACTTAAACTTATTTTGGCTACAAAAATTCAGTGAAATTTTTTAAAAATGCACAAAGGTCATAAAAATACTTCTCATAGGAGTTAGGTACATTTAAATATGAAAAATAAAATAAAACTTTCCGCATTTAACTGTGGTGAATATCCCTGGGCCCTGCAAAAATCATAAGGTTGCACCTTACTGAGTCCTCTACCATACTGACCAGACATGTCAGCATTCTATCCTCAACAGGTCATTGAGACTTTACAAGTGTTAGTCCTTCTGTGTTTTCCCCTGTTTCTGTGGCACCATTAAGCACATAGTCACCCAGGATCAAAATCTTTAATTCAGCCTTGACTCTTCTCTTTCCATAGCCTCTCTCATCAAATATTTGCCAAATCCCATTGATTCCATCTACCTAATGTGTTTAGCGTTCAAGTCCTCTGCACTTCCACTCAAAGGCACTGGCCTAGACTAGTTCTATAATCCTTCTGGCCTCCTCACTACCATCTCCCCACCACTTCTAATTAGGGCTGTCTGAGAAACTCTTCTGAAAATGGCTCTGTGCCAGTCCCTGAACTGGATCATTCATTCGCAAGCAGGGTCAATAGAAGGGGTTGGCAAATATTTACTTTCTGGTCCTTTACGGAAAGTATTTTAGACTTTGCAGCCATGTATGGTCTCTGTTGCCAAAACTCAACTTTACTGGTGTAGTGCAAGAGCAGCCCCAGGCCTCTGCAAGTACACACATGAGCACAGCTGTGTACTAACAAAACTATTTACAAAAACAGGCCGTAGTTTACTGACCCCTGGCCTATAGAATAGAGTCCAAATGAATCAGCCTTATGCTAATAATCTGCCATTAAATAATTGGTGGTAACACTAAACTGAACTACTCGATCTTTCTTTTCTCATGCTATCTCTCAGAATGGCTTTTCCTGATTGTACCAAACCTATTCCCCTTCAGTTTCCATATCAAATGCTACCTCCTCTTCAAATCTCTCCTTGATCACCCCAACCAGAAAAGATCATTCATTTCCTCTTAACTCCCGCAGCTCTATTCTTCTCTGCTTTCACAAGAAGTCTTATTTTCTGCCCCACGTTAGGTGCATCTACCTCATACTAGACTGTACATTTCTCTCCCGTATGCCAGATCCACATCTTTATTATTAATCAGGATATTCCCACGGCCTTGTATTTTGAAGATAGTAAATATTTGTTCAGCAAATAAGTAAATAAATGTGGACAAATCATTTCAAGTCTCCACAGGACGCAAAACGTAATGAACAGCCAGAAAAGAAAGCAACAAAAGTGTTCCCTAAACTTATTTGTCTGTTCCTGTCTAATCCTTTAAGAGAAAAATGATAATCATCCCAACTATTACAGGCCATTGTTTAAAAACTTCACTAAAGTATAATGAAATGGAAGTACAGAAGTATCAACACACCTGATAATTCAGTCTTTCATCACTTCTTCAACTAAAGTACACGTTTATATTTCCAGAAATAATTTAGACCACAAACTAATACTATGGAGTTCCCTCACAAAATAAAATAAAAGTTGAAACTGTCCACCAGTTGAACTTGCAGAATATATTATAATAAACTCAGGGTATAAAATGATTAAACATATTTTAGGAATTTTGGAGAAAAGGAAAAGGAATCAGTCTAAAGTGAGTTCTATTTTAAAAGCTAATTATTACAGGGGGCTTTTCCTACAAATGGTATATAATTTCATTTGCTCAATATAAAACCCTTATGGAGGCTAGGTAGAGATGGAAGTTGATGCAGACACTGCTGGCTAGAGGGTCATTTTCCCTAGACTGTTGAAAGTGGCTCAGTGCTAAAAGACCACCTCGCACAGAGGCAGCAGCCAAGGAGGGAGTGGTGACAAGGACAGCACACTGTCCCAGCTCCCAGCTCTGGGTGGGGCCATGAGTCAGAACTTGTTGTTGGGTTGGTCTCATTGTAATTGAGTTGGTTAATTAAATGAAAACCTCCCTCTAATGTCATTACAACATTAGCACTTTCAAATCTGATGCGTCTATCGTCTACAGTGTTTATTGAATTGATGAGGGAATAAAAAAACTTTTTGTTAATCCCCAGTATTTATTATTACATACCTATAATATGCCAGGTATAAGTATGCAAAGCAGCTGACAGAAAAATGTATCCAGAGTGCAGGATTTCTGACCCAGTCGGTCCCCCATCACCACAGCAGCTAACACCATATTTTGTACATTGATGCTTAATATATGTTTACTCAAAAGAGCAAAATTCAGGGACTACGCTATCTGGTTTGGGAATGAATGCATGCATACATATACATATATAATAGTCAGATCATTCCCAAATTAATCCACTCTAGAGTACGCAGGGGCAATCAATCTACACAGACATGAATATCTGATGCTTCTTTTGCATATTATCTCTCTCTTCCTCATTCCAACATAACCCACTAATATGTTCAGTAAATATTAACAAGAACACACATTTAAAAAAGATGAGGAGCGGATGTGACTCAAGCAGTTGAGCGCCTGCTTCCCACATGGGAATTTCCGAATTCGGTCCCCTGTGCCTCCTAGAAACAAACAAAAAAAAAACCCAAACAACAAGCAACTCAAGGGGAGCCGATGGGGCCCAGTGGTTGAGTGCCAGCTTCCCACTTGTGAGGACCTAGGTTCAAACCCCAGCCCTTATACCTCAAAAATAAATAAACAAATATAATTTTTAAAGATAATATTTTCTACCTAATTCCAAAATATATTTCACACTTTTTCAGATTAGCCAGAAGGCAGTACAATATATTTGTTTAATTTACATAACAGTTAAGGATTTCAATCTTTCCTTTTAAAAAAAGGAGACAGTATAGAAACTGGGAACTATGCTGTGTTTTGGCTTTCTTTCATACTAATGAAATGTTGTCCATAGCTAATGACTAGGTTTTTTGTGTCTCCACGTTTAAACTGTATTCACTGCCAGGAAGGAGGAGTCCATCAAATAAATCTGCATTTGTTAGTTAAAATTATAGACACAGTACTTACAAAGCTTTGCTTTAAAAATTTTATTCTGTCTTCTGTAAAAGCTATATTAATATATAAAAAGGGCCAGCATACTGTGTACATAACCTGAATTGTGAGAGGAATGAGATGTTTATTTTAGAATACATGTAAATTAATATCTGCTGACCTTTAGGATAATATACATAAATTATACTTACCACAATAACATATACGATATTTTCACACAAATTATGAAATAAAAACAACCTTTCATTGTTTTTTTAATAGTAAATTACTCTAAATAGACCATCGATAAACTTCACGCTTTTTTGAAGTAATAAATTTTTCCTCCAGATTATGTTTGTTCAGTTTTGTTTGCAGAATTGGTATACTATAAAGGAGAATTCACTTTCTGTAGTGTCAAGCCCAGTGCCTGGATCAGTTTGTACTAAACACACATATATTGCATTCCACGTGAAAAACATACTCACTGATCTCACTGTTGCAGTAAAATAATATTGAATGAGAAGCCCAAAGAAAAGAAATATTGGTGCCATATGAGAGATCAGAAGCAACAGCACTGTATCATAGTTTCTACTGAAAGTTCAACGTTTTTAATGATTTCAATCTTTTGTGATTTAAAAAATCTGGATGCTTTCCTGCTTTAAAAGCCATTTAATTTCTTCAAATGATAATGAAAAGTGATCCTTAAAAATAGTTTCAAAGCATCTATGTTTCCCCCTCATGCAAGTCTGTTTCTCCATCTTGCAATGCAATTTGCTGTTACACAATATTTACTGAGTGCCTGCTAGCATCACGCCCTGACAATATGTAAATCAGATACAGCCGCAGCCACATTGTACGAGACAGTTCAGCCTGATAACTGGACAGATATGAGCCATATACAAAGCGATAAGGCAAACTGAGTAACAGCAGAAACTTTTAAAAATAACAATATGCCTTCAAATTCAGTCAGAGTTTATTTATCCTGGGCCAAGCTCCCAGACTAGAGCCATGTAGAAAACTGCTGAAATAATGGCTTGACTTTATATTTATTTTAATTATTATATGTCAACCTTTGTAGTATAACATTGACTAACACTTTTTTTTTTCCAGTTTAGTCTCCCCTATTGTTATCTTTAGTTGTCCATAGCCTATAAATTTCAAATTCTTTATCTTATGTCAAGATCATGGAGTTAATCACATTTAAATGAATACTTTAATGAACTGGGGAGCTTATATACCAAACTCCTTGAGAAGATATTTTCATAAAGGACATACTCTTTGGTATGGCCAGTAACTACCACCTAATATGCCTTTCAAATATTTCTGGGCATCTTTAAAATAAAATATACTTGCATTCTTTTGCATAGTGTTATATACAGTATCACCAGTGAAAAAGTAAATTCTTCCCTCTTCAAATTCAAACTCTAATAATTGCACCAAAGGCTATTTCTAACTAGGTTTATTATGAAGAATTTTTTCTTAAGTCTTGAAGAAAAAAGGATATAATAGCCAGATATTTTACTGGATGTTCCAGCAAATTACTGGATTACTCAGTAATTTGGATAAATTATTCTACCATATGCTAGGGGTTGGGACAATGCTGATTTGTATTTTACTGTTTCTAGCACAGCACAAGTCACATAGCATTTGGTATGTATCTAATTTACACACAAGAAAACAAATTTTGTTAGGTTTTGCTAAGAAGAAAATTAAAATAACTGGCCATCAGATAGTAATTAGGTCTGATTATCTGTCTTCAATATCACTAGACTAAAAGAAGTAGATACTCTATAAAGCAATTCTAAAAGTATCCCAAAGTCCTTTCAATAAAGCTCTGAATGCTCAGTCATCTTAAGTAAGGGTCATTCTGAAATCATTTCTCGCCATAAGAGAATGTGCAGCTGCCAAGTTCCAATATTCATCCCCCCAAATTTTTATTAGCTAATTCAAAAGAACCCATGCAACTTCACCCTTGTTTCTAAAAGTTATCAAACCAATTATATTTATTGATAGTTGCTCTAATGAAAAGGGAGATTATCAAACTCTACAAACCACTTCAATAGAAATGAACATACACTGCAGTATGAAATAACTTGGAAAAAATAGTTTGAGGTGCCTATTCATATGGAGAGCTTCAATTTTCATTTTGTTTTAACAAGAATCCAAAACCTTGACAGATATTTAGCATTAACTAAATTTAATAGTATATCTCTTACCCTACAGAGCAGACTTATAAATACCTAGTATTTTATAGGTTTTACTCTAAATGTTCATCCCAAAGTAAGTGCAGAATACATATTCTCATGGGAGCAATGTTATAAAATTGTTTCCAAATTAATTTTAAAAAGCCTTTGTCAATGAGTATGAGGGATCATTTTAGGATGATGGAAATGTTCTAAAATTGAATAATGGTGATTGCTGTACAACTGAAAAATGTAATAAAAACCATCAATTGTACACTTAAAACAAGTCAATTTCGTGTATGTAACTATGCCTCCATAAAGCTGTTAAAATAAAGGCCTATCTAAAACCATTAGGCATATAAATCTGTTTTTCCCCATAAAAGTAAATATTACAGTTGATCTATCCTTAAATATCACATAGGAAATGGTAATTTGCTTGATTTGTTAAAATTAATATACTTTGAATTCTGGCCCTTCATCTGAGGCAAGCTGTATGCATTGAGATATGAACCCAAGTAAAAACATGTTAACAATCCACATTTCTGTGGCTGTGAAGACACTGTGAATAGGACCTCCTGAAGATATTATTTTTAGATAAAGTGTGAATGAGGGGGAATCTCAAGCTGAATTATAGGAAGCCTCACAGAGGATTTAGAAGTCACAGCAGAGAGAAGGGAGAGGACATTTCCATGAGGCAGGAGACAAGGACTGCAGCAAGCCAGCACCAGACTGCTACTGACCCTGGGAGGAAGCAAGTTGTCTATCCTCTAAAGTCCTGCTGTTGAACCAACCCATTTGGTGGTATTTGTGATACAGCAGCTCTGGCATATGAAGACATAAATTTAATTAGCAATTTTTTTTTAACTTAATGGGCATCCTGACTACTGCATATAATTTACAAACAGCCTAATTCATTTCTCCCAGACCCCAGACTATTCACAAATTTCAACTGTATTGATCACTCTGTATACAATACTTTTAAAAAAGGGTATTATTTACAAAAATAAAAGAATAGGGGGAGAAATCTCTAAAGTGACACCAAGTGCCTATCCTCTCTATCCTCATGGTTAATTTCTCAGCATCCTTAGTCCTGCCAGTAGATAGATATCATAGCTGATGGCACAGACACTGTTAATGGTTCTTATTGGAAATGACTTGGCTGAGCTGGACCTCCATGTTTTCAACTGCTTGGCTGTTCTCACAGGGGAAAGTGCCAGAAATTTTCTCTTCGGTTCACTGATGTATCTATCCCAAACACTAATAGTACCTGGAACATACTAAGCTGTTGGAGTTTCCTAGGATGCTCAAACCAGAAACCATGAAATGGTTGGTTTAAACAATGGGAATTTAATAGCTTACTGTTTGAGGGCAAGAAAATGTCCAAACCAAGGCATCATCTAGGTGATACTTTCTTCCCCAAAGACTGGTTTCTGGTGATTCTTGGTTCCTCTCCCACATGGCAAGTCACATGGAAGCATCTGCTGGTCTCTATCTTCTCTTCTGGGTTTCAGTGCTTTCAGCTTCTTGCTTCTGTGACTTTCTCCCTCTCTCTTTGTATTCTTTCCATTTATAAAGGACCCAGTAATAGGATTAATGCCCATCCTGAATGAGGTGGGTCACACCTCAACTGAAGTAGCCTCATCAAAAGGACCTACTTACAAAAGATTTACACGCTGTATTAGTCAGTCAAAGGGGTGCTGATGCAAAATACCAGAAATCGGTTGGCTTCTATAAAGGGTATTTATTTGGGGTAGATGCTTACAGTTACCAGGCCATAAAGCATAAGTTACTTCCCTCACCAAGCCGAGTGAGGGTTCTGGCTTCCTGGGTTCCCCTCTTCCCAGGACTTGATTCTCTCCAGGTTCAGCTGCTTGTTCTCTCCACAAGGCCAGCTGCAGACTATCAGGCAAATGGTTTACCTCTTTTCCACAGCCTCCTCTCCTTACTCATGACCAAGTTCCTCTGTATGCTTGCTTCCCTGGGCTCCAGCATTAAAACTGCATCAGAACTCCAACTCAAAACTCCAACTCTGTTCTTTTCCCTGTCTTTTATCTTTGATTCCCAACCCACCCAGGGGCAGGGCTCAATGCCCTACTGATGTGGCCCAATCAAAGCCCTAATTATAATTTATTCACGCCCAGAGGAACAGACCCGTTTACAAACATAATCCAATATCTATTTTTGGAATTCATAAATAATGCCAAACTGCTACATACCCATAGGTATGGATTAACTTTAATAATATCTTACTCTGGATTGCATACAGTTTGAAATCACCACAAGGTTCTTCCATTAAAATAAATTTCATATGTTGAGTTCAGCTTAGAGAGAGGCCACATTTGAGCAACAACGAGGCTCCCAGGAGGCGACTCTTAGGCACCATCTTGCTAAGCTGAACTCAGCATATAAATACATTACCTTCCCCCCAGCATGGGACATGACACCCATGGATGAGCCTCCCTGGCACCGAGGGATTACTAACAAGCACCAACTAACAATGTACCTAGAAAAAGACCTTGACCAAAAGGGGGAAAAGGTAAAGACAAATGAGTTTACATGACTAAGAGACTTCAAAGTGAGTTGGAAGGTCATTCCAGAGGTAATGTTTATGCACGTCTCAGCAAGATCTCTTTGACTGCCAAAGTAGATACTACCCCAAATACTGGGGCTCCTGAGGGCTCTGGAGACATCCAGGTACTATAGTCAGGGAAGATAGCTCAGGAGTTTGGTGCCTTGCCAGTTGGACCTACTTTGGAATTTATGCTCCCCAGAGTGACAAAGTTGGACTCAGTTGTGGTTTCCCTACACATGGCTCTTCTGTCCTTATATTTGAACCTATAAATAGTACTAGAGTTGGTAGATATACATCCAAGAGATTTAAATCGTTCAGCTCTCCATGTGCCAGCTGGGCCCTGAATCTCAATGGAGTTGCAACACCTACTCTCCAGTTCATTGGTCTCACCCAGGATAACTAACATGGAGGTGATGATGGACAACTACCATACCAAGGAACCAAGAGAGTCTTCAAATGCAAGCAAGAAAGTCCCAACCATCAGCCCCATGGCATCACAGCCTCCTTTCAATTAGAGGTGGAGTAGGCATCATCATCCCAGAATCATCAGGATTGGGGAATGAACTAAGGACTAGAGTAGACTTACTGGTATTCTACTACAGACTTATTGTGATTCTAGCAATGGAAGAAATTATAATATTGATGTGGAGGCAGTGGCCACTGGAGGTTCTGAAAGCAGGGAGAGGGAAAAACAGGGTTAATATAGGGACATTTTTGGGACTTGGGAATTGTCCTAAATGGCATTGCAATGACAGAGACAAGCCATTATAAATCTTGCCATAACTTACATTGGGTGGGAAGGAGTGTAAACTACAATGTAAACTATAATCCATGCTCAGTGGCAATGCCCCAAAATGTGTTTATCGATTGTAATGAATGTACCACACTAATGAAGGATACTGTTTATGCAGGAAAATGTGAGAGGTGTGGGGAGTGGGGCATATGGGAATCCCCTGTATTTTATATGTGACATTTGTATAATCTAAGTACCTTTAAAAAATTAAAA
>PVKH010011432.1:0-17770 GCA_004027955.1 Chaetophractus vellerosus
GGATAGACCTTTCTGAGTGGGCAAAAAACATGAAAAATATTTGTGTCCCATGTGAATGCTCACCAGAGGGTAACTTCAACAGAGGAAGATTTTAATAATCAAGTGGATAAGAAGACCTACTCTGTGGCTAACACTCAGCCCATTTCCCCAGCCACTCCTGTCTTTGCCCAATGGGCTCATGAATAAAGTGGTCATGGAGGTAGTGAAGGAGGTTATGCATGGGCTCAGCAACATGGACTTCTTCTCACCAAGGCTGACTTGGTTATAGCCATTGCTGAATGCCCAGTCTGCCAGCAACAGAGACCCACTCAGCCCCTGATATGGTACCATTCCTTTAAGTGATCAGCCTGCTACCTTGTGGCAGGTTGATTATGTTGGACCACTTCCATCATGCAAGGGGCAGCAATTTGTTTTAACTGCAATAGATACATGCTTCAGTTAAGGGTTTGCATTTCTGTCACACAATGTTTCTTCCAAAACTAACATCCATGGACTTACCAAATGTCTTATCCACCACCACGGCATTCCACACAGCATTGCTTCTGATCAAGGAACCCATTTCACAGCAAATGATGTGAGGGAATGGGCACATGCCTGTGGAATTCACTGGTCTTACCATGGCCCCCATCATCCTGAAGCAGCTGGATTGATAGAATGGTAGAATGGCTTTTTGAAGACTCAATTATGATGACAATTAGGTGGCAATACCTTGTAGGGCTGGGGCAATGTTTTCCAGGAGGCTGAGTATGCTCTAAATCAGCGTCCACTCTATGGTGCTGTTTCTCTCATAGCCAGGATTCATGGGTCCAGGAATCAGGGGGTGGAAATGGGAGTGGCACCACTCACTATTACCCCTAGTGACCCACTAGGAAAAATTTTTGCTTCCTGTCTCTGCAACCTTAAGCTCTTCTGATCTACAGTCTTAGTGCCAAAAGGAGGAGTGCTGCCACCAGGGAATACAACAATGATTCTATTGAACAGGGAGTTAAGACTGCCATCTGGCCACTTTGTGCTCCACTTACCTCTGAATCAACAGGCAAAGAAGGGGATTACTGTACTGGCTGGGGTGATTGATCCTGACTATCAAGGGGAAATAGGACTGCATCTACATAATGAAGGTAAAGAAGAGTTTGCCTGGAATACAGGAGATCCTCTAGGGCATCTTTTAATACTGCCATGCCCTGTGATTAAGGTCAATGGAAAATTGCAACAACCCTATCCCAGCAAGACTAACAATGACCCAGTATCTTCAGGAATAAAAGTTTGGGGCACCCCACTGAGCAAAGAACCACAGCCAGCTGAAGTGCTTGCTGAGGGTAACAAGAACATGGAATGGGTAGTGGAAGAAGGTAGTGATAAATATGAACTTCAACCATGTAACCAGTTACAAAAATGGGGACTGTAATTGTCATGAATATCTCTTCCTTGTTTTGTTATGAGTATAATCGTATATGTACATAAAACGAATATCTTTTGTTTTCTTCCCTAACCTTTTCCCTTATCGTATGACAAGTTGTATTAGTTTCATGTCATAATATTTAAGGATGTGAAGTTAATAGTGAATAATACTCAAGGACTTGCACCCTTAATTCTGTAGGGAATTAATGCGTTTCCGGTTGTACACAGGACAGTTGAATATTGCTAGGTGGAAATGTATATATGCATGTCTCATTGTTTTTACTTAGAGACTAAGTATGGTTTAAGGTAATGTGTATGGTTGCCAAGTTGACAAGGAGTGGACTGTGATGGTTAGGCTAATGTGTCAACTGGGCCAGGTAATTGTGCCCAGTTGTTTGGTCAAGCAAACACTGGGCTAATTGTAATACAAGGACATTTATGGATTTTAGTCATCAGTGAGTTTACTGCATAAATAGCTGATTACATCTACAATCAACCAGGGAGATTGCCGTCAGCAACAAGTGACCTTTTATCCAATCAGTTGAATGCCTTAAAAGGGGAAGTGATTTCAGCATTCAGAGAGAATTTCCCACCTTGTGAACTCATCAATGATCTTCACTGGACTTTCATCGGAGCCCCTGGTTTACAACCTGCCTGTGGAATCTGGACTTGTGCATCCCCACGGTCACGTGAGAGAATTTTGTAAAATATCATACTATTTACAGATATCTACTGTTGATTTTGTTTCCCTAGAGATCCCTGACTAATACAAGGAGTCTCCTTCAATTTCTTGGTATTATCCTTCTTGTTACCATCATAGTACTGTCCCTGGTGCACTAAATTCTCTTGAGTCTTAAATGGTTTTTCGCAACCACTAACCTATCACATGGTTACATTGCAACTTGAGCAACAGAAACAAAAAGAAAAAGAATGGATACCACTAATAAACCTGGCCTCTGACCTGCGACTTCTTCAGAAAGATCAAATATGATTAAAACACATTTTACACATTGATACCTTAAAAGTAAAACAAAACAACAAAACCCCACAAACCCTACAAATCCTACCACCCAATTTTTTCTGTCAAACGCTGCTAATAAGCACATATCATTGATAATTCAGTATTTTAATTCTATTTTTCATTTATTATTATTAAAATATTTTCTGATGTAAGTATGGTGATGGGATTGCTTTTTAAAAAGGTGCATGTGTACTCAAACGCAGAGAGTTAATCACATTGTAGACATCTTATCAAGGCCAAGGGGAGAATTTTTTTGCTCCATTTTTGTTTTTCTTAACTTACTTTCAAAAATTTCAAACCAACAGAAAAGTTGAAAGAATAAAATAATGAATGAACACTTATTACCCTTCATTTAGATTCACTGTTACTATGTTACCACTTTTGCTTTCTTTTTTCTCTCTCTAATATACATAAAATATAAAGCTGTATACATCAATGAGGATCGTTTTAAAAGTTCCTTCAGTCCAGGCATATGCCCTGATTTTCTTTTATTTTTCTTTCCCCTCTCTCTTCCTTTCTCATATTTAAAAAATTTATGCTCCAAAACCCTGTTCTTCTCTTAGTCAGATCCTGGTATGCACCGAGCACTGATAGGCCGACTTTTACTTTTTTGTAACATTTGTTTTAACTATAGAATTTGGTCTAAATTCACACGAGATGAAAAAACCTGCAATAGGTCCAGGTTTCCTAATGTTGCCCACACGACGTCCTTTTTATTCCTTAAGGAAAATTTCCCTGTGGTTTTTGGCAAAGGCCCAGATGGACCCCTTTACATTTTTGCTGACCACAATTCAGGAAATCTTTCGCTTTTTCTCTCCGGTCGTTCGTTTCTGATGTGTTGAGGACTGTCGTTGTGTGAATACGACCCTTCTTCGGCTCTGAGAGCCAGGCTTAGGAATTCTGTCACAGGGTTTTCTGCTACAAAAAGAATTCGAAGATCTCGCGATCAAAATAGTAATGTAAATAAGGAGAAACAGAAATCTTGTTAGAATCACATAGGATATATTGCAAACTCTTCCCCACCGTCCCTGGTGGTCTAGTGGTTAGGATTCGGCGCTCTCACCGCCGCGGCCCGGGTTCGATTCCCGGCCAGGGAAAGCAGTTTCCCTTTTACCCCTTCAGCAGGGTGTTTGTTTTAACGATTAACTTCTGTTTGTCTAATGTATTCCTCTAGCCAACAAAATCGCAAATACAGGAAATGTAGAAAAACACAAAGATAGTGACTAAGGCCACTAAAGATCCCACTACCCGACTAATATGATTTTTTGAAACAGAAAATGAAATCATGTTATGCATATCATTTTCAAACTTAATATATTTCCAACACTTTTCCGTGGAAATAAACATTCTTCGGCAACATGATATCTTATTTCCATTTGATTATTTATTTTTTGAAAAGGTAATATATTTACACGGTCAGTATTCGAATATACAAAGGAGCATAAATTTAAAAATCGGACTTCCTTCTCTGCCATCTAGTTTCTCTCTAATGAAACTACCAGTGTTAAAAAGTTTTTAAAGTAAAATGTCGGAGATATTTTATGCAAATGCAAGTAAATACATACATGCAAAAAATATATATTTAAATATGCTCCCCCTTGCACAAATGGTAGCAATCTGTACATATTTTTCTGCACTTTCCCTTTTCCACTTAACAGTAGATTTTATTAATAGTACATAAAGAACTATGTACATAAAGAACTAGACTAGTACACAAAGAACTTCCTCATTCTTTCTTACGGGGCGTAGCATTCCATTGTATGTATGTTCCATAATTAATTTAACTGGATTCCTGTTGAGGGACACTACTTAAGTTTGTTTCAAATTTTTTGCTGTTACAAATAATGCCGCCATAAATTATCTTGTACATATGTAATTTTGCACGTGTATGGAATAATTTCCCAAGAATTGAAATGCTCTTTTAAAAGATATGTACATTTGTGAATATTACCAGTTTGCCCTCCATAGAGGTCATACCAATTTACATTCCTGCCAGCAATATACAATGTAAATATGATTATATATATATATATAAAAAGCTCATGTAGTTTTTCATCAAAAATAGATTGAATTAATCCTATTTCTGGACATCAAGTTTTTTTACCTCCCAAATTATGGTTTTACAAATGAACATCTTTGTCTGGTATCCCTGGATACTTCCTTAGGATGAATTCTTAGAGTGGAATTAGTAGCTCATAACATGTATCAAATGAATTAAAGAATTAAATGCAAGAACTAAAACTATTTTTAAAAATCTAGAATAAAACATAAGTGAATAACTAATTTGGGGCTGGAGAAGGGCTTTCTAAGATAAAAGCAAAGACAAAAATCATAAAGGTTAAAACTGATAGTTTAGATTACATAAAAACTGAAAACTTCTGCCCATCCAAAAATCCCATAAATAATACTAAAAGGCAAATAAACTGATATAAATCAGTAGGAAAAACATAGGTACACAATATAAAAAGTCATAGCACACAACTTAGTAAGGCTAAAAGTTAATACAAAGAATTGACAAGTTTATGAAAAATGATCTCAATAGTAATAGTAATAAAATAAATGCAAATTTAAAATGAGACTCATTATTTTTGTCCTACACTTTGGCAAAGATGAAAAGAATGACGATATCCAGTTGACTAGTGTAATATGGTAATATTTGCTGACTTGTGAAAATTGCTAATATCTCGCTACACAGCAATTTGGCCATACGTATTCAAAGTTTAAGAATATGCATATCTTTTTTCAACTGCAATTTTACTTTTATACGTTTCTCTCAAATGCGTAAGTATGTGTGTACAGAGACAACCTCCACAGCAGAGCATTAACTCATCCACTGGATTTCAGAGACCCTTTTCAAACAACGATAGAAAACAGTAAAATTGACTTTCCAAACTAGAATTGAATTTCCTTTAAACCTGTGAAGCAACAGGAGACTACTGCACAATGTTCAATACCATCATAGGAGAAATCCTGGAGAGCTCTTCGTCTTCCTCCTTTGGATTTGTGGTCTGATTTCTCTGAATGTGAAATTTCCAAGGAGTAAACAAATTGAGAAAACAAGACTTGATAATCTACTTCTAAAGTAAAACCAAACTCGCTTTACACAGTGCGTTGGTGGTATAGTGGTGAGCATAGCTGCCTTCCAAGCAGTTGACCCGGGTTCGATTCCCGGCCAACGCAACTTACTGTGTACCTTTTCTTTAATTACTCCAATTTTTTAAAAATAAACTTTATTTTTAAAGTTTTAGATTGCAGAAAAATTACATTGTATACAAGTACAAAGGATTCCTATCTACCCCCCCCTCCCACATCTTCCCCTACTAATAGCATCTTACAATTGTGTGGTACATTTCTTACATTTGAATAAATACTGAAGCATTGCTACTAACCAAAGTCTGTAGTTACATTGTGGTTTAAACTTAATTCCAATGCCTTAAAAATGCCTTTATGTTCCACCTATTATTCCCTCCCTCTCCCCTCAGAACCTCTGGTAACCACTATCTTTCTAACAATGTTCCATATTCTTCCATTACTACAATATTAATAAGTTTTTTTTTTCCATGGTTGCATCCCCCCCCCCCCCCATGCTTGTTCATTCCTCAAACTTGAGGATTTGGGGATGGTGACGCCAGCTCTGCCTCAGATTGAGAGGGGGCTTAGATCTTATGGGGTAGGTGGAAGGAACTGATTTGCTTGCAGTTGTAGATACCCCCTGATTATTGGGAAGGGGGTGCCCCAACTTTTAAATTTGAGGTCCTAAAGGAACTTTGGCAACTCCTCTTCTCTGAGACCATGAGCTCTCGGAAGGGTCTGGTCTCCTGAGAACCGCCTCGGAGTTCCTGGAGCCTAAGCCATCTGTTGGGCTCGGCGGCTGACGTTGCACGAGTTCACGGTAAATATCCTTTTGGGTGTCTTCAGGAAAGTGTGTCCGATTCGATTTTCTAAATCCGTGGAAGCAGCTTTGATTTACCGAAGAGTGAGGATAAGGAAGTCAGCGGGAGAGCGCAGGGCACCACTAGGACCGTGAAGGCAGCAAGAAAATTTAACCCGCAAGGGGACGCTCACCCCCTCCCGCAGCTCACCGACTTCCCTTCCGGCTCCCCTACCCCAGGGACAGAAACCTCAATTCCAGGCCGCAGGCTGGAAAGGTAAACAGGAAAGTTCCTCAGGACTGCCTCTCGCACCCCTGGGCCTGGTTGCTTGACTTCTTGGAGCCGGGAGGTGAGAGGAGAGCCCAGGCCCTAGAAGCCGCGGAGCACGCGGTCGGGGACTACAGCCGCCACCCTCTCTCTGCTCAAGTCAGGTCCCAGACCCGCCACCACCCGGGGGCGGGGGGACGATGCTGGCGCTGGGATCATGGGATTTAGGGTCTCAGAACCCGATTTGGGGGTCACGGCTTCGAAGTTGCATAGGAAATGTTTGGGATTTTGACCGGTGTGGATCACAGAAACTGGGTAAATAAGAGCAGTAAAAGAGGACGTCGGTTGCGCTTTTCTGTTTCAAAAGACATTACACCCAGCCTCAGCCCACCACCTCCAGGTGGCGCGCCGTGATCGTATAGTGGTTAGTACTCTGCGTTGTGGCCGCAGCAACCTCGGTTCGAATCCGAGTCACGGCAAAGGAATTCGTTGATTTTTTTAACTTCTCCGGACAGGGGTTCTTAAAGGGTCTGTGAGATTGAATTGAAATTCAAATAGGCTTTTTTCTTTGTGGGGACGTATAATACAGTGTAGTGTGGGTCAGTGGGTTTCACCTGACTGGCAAAGGGGTCTGTGGAACAAAAAAGCTTAAGAAGCCGTGTCTTAGAGTGGTACACATTCTCTTTTCTCCCAGCCGCCTCCCAGCAGGGCACTGGGGTTGGGTGAGTAGTAATAGCTGCCCTTGGGCTCACTCTGCATCTCACCTACTGAGGAGAAGCTGACGCGACAGAAAGACAAGTGCTGGAGGAAGACGCGAGAAACCCACGCCACGGCTGCAGGAGGAAGGCCCCCTTAGCCTCCGCCTGCGCGGAGGAGCGCACGCTTCGCTGGTTAACCCAGAGCTAAGCGCCTCCTCCAGGAGCTGGGGGCCTAAACGCTTTGCGGAATGGAGTGAAAGCCCCCTGGAATCCTATCCGAGTTTAAATCTCGTGGGACCGCTACACGTAATTAAGATGATTTTTCTTTCTCTCAGGCCACACAAAATTTTAGCATTTCAAAATAAAGTTGTGGCCCAGATAGCGAATGAACCTATTTTTCCAGTAATGCGTCCCTACCCTCACCCCACGCCGTCGTTATGATTTAGGGGAGAAAAGGGTTTCGGACCCGCAAGAAGAAAACAGACTGTAGCCCCAAGGTCCCGGGAGCACGAATCCGCGCGCGCTTCCTGCTCCTTTGGCAGTCTGCGGCCAGCAGCCCAGTCCCCTCGCGCTCTCCCCTCTTCAAGGTCCCACAAACCCGCCAGAGCGAATTTCATGCAATTCTTGTATTCTCGGCGAATCTACCTGGCCCTGCGCACCCTCTTCCAGCTTCTTCAAGCCTCGGTTTTCTCAGTGGTAAAAAGAATTGTGTTCACTGAAACCTAGAAGAAATTTCTTTGCCACTGAAGTGTATCTAGACCGGTGACCCTATTTCCGGTAAGGCATATGATAACCCTTTACTGAGACACGAAATCGCAAGCGCCCGGCTAGCTCAGTCGGTAGAGCATGAGACTCTTAATCTCAGGGTCGTGGGTTCGAGCCCCACGTTGGGCGTAAAGTTTACTTATTTATTTTTCCTCTCCATGTTTTCTAATTTTGTTGAATCATCACAGACAGCCCAATCTTCTAAATCATCGTGGCTATCGTGGCTATCGTTGTAATTTTAAACTTTGGTAAGTGACTCCGGGAATTTTCTACCTTCGCCCAAATTCAGCAGAAAAAGAAAAAAAAAAAAAAAGAAAGAATAAAGAATCCGGGCCGGGGATTCCAGCATTTTTGACCTACTGCAGCGGGGCTGAGGCTTCTCCAGTAGGCGAAGGTGAGACTGGCCTGAGTAGGTCGGAGGGGAGAGTCCCAAAGCTTCTGGTGTCCCCCTTCGTCCTCCCCGGACTCTGCTCCAAGGACTCACTCCTTAGGACGTGACCAGATGGAATCTGGATGAGATTTTTGAAGGGCTTTTTTAGCTAGTTAATGTTTTCCTCCAGGTGCTGGGGAGCATCTGTCTTTGCTTTTTAGATTTTCAAACGTTCTTCAGGCGCAAAGGCTGTAAAATATAACTTGTTTAAGGAGGCCCCGAAACCAACCAGAGGAGAGCGCCGGGGAGAAGCAGCTGGGGAGGCGAGAGGAGGGAAGGGGAGGGAAGAGAAAGAAGGCGGAGGAGAGGGCGCTAGGGCCAAGGCCGGGAGCAGGGCGAGTGCGCCGATTACGGCGGCAGTTTCAGTTCCTGCGTTTTGAATCAGTTATTGATCCACCGCAGAAACTTTGTTCTATCCCGGAAGCCTGAAGTTGTGGGTCTGGCATTTCTTCTTGCTAAATTTCCTCTCACTGTTCGGAAAGTTGACGTGGATTAAGTTGGTTTGCAAGACGAGTGGAAGCCGAGTTAAGCACCTGTCAAGGGTGACAAACAGGCTTCTACACAGCAACGTGGACATCCCTTTTTCTGTCCTCCTCCTCTCCCTAAGGATCATTTACCAGCCTTTTTTTTTTTTTTATAATAAACTTGCAAATTTGTAAATATGCTTTAGTCTTCCCTATATATTCCGCCAACCATCTCCAAAATGACCGATACACTAGGTCAATTTTTCGCAAAAAATTGGTCCCAGGACAAGCATCAGTAATATCACTTGAAAACTTGTGAGAAATGCAAATTCTCGGTCCCCCCCCAGACCTACTTAATCAGGAAGTCAGGGGGCGGGCCCAGCAGTCTGTGACTTACCAAGCTCTCCAGGTAAACCCGCTGACTCCTAGACTTTGAGGCCCACAGCACTAGGGCGGAAATGCTAGGGCCTTTCCTCGGCCTCACCAGGGAGGTAGCTCTTTCATTCTTCACACCAGGCCTTTCCAGCTTAGTCCCTGTCACTTCCCTGCGTGACCTTGAATTTCCCCCAGACTGACAGGGCAGAGAGCCGAGGCTGCTGGGCTCAAAAGGTGTAAGTAGCCGCCAGCATAGGTCCCACGCGCTCTTCCTCGGCTCAAGACTCATTTTCCCTCCTTACTCTGAATCCATTCTCTGCTACGTTGCCCTGAGTCGCCTTTTAAAACTACATCCTAAATCGTGCCAAAGAAAAAAATTGTACCGGACGATGTTAAACAGGTAAGAATGCTTTTATTCAAGGACAACTGTAGCAGAGAACGGAGACTCAACTCGATCCAAAGGACTGCAGGGTTTTGAAAGGGCTGGAGTGGGCTAGTGGAAAAGTACTAAGAGGATGTTAAAGCGGGTTGGTTGCTGGGATGGGCGAGTGATTTACTACGTTTGCAATTAGGGTCCTTTGGTTTGGATTTTTTTTTTTTTTTTTTGCAGTGATTACGTCACCTGGACCCTGTAAAGGCAGGGAGAGAGGACGAGGGGATAAGGAACTACCTAGTTAAATACCTGGATGGCTCCTGGATGGCGTAAAGGCCAAGGTGAGAGGGAACAGGAATTAAGACTTCCTCCTAAAGTCCTCTTTGCTGAGCTTGGCCAGATTTAGCTGTGTGTTTTTGTTTGTTTGTTTTTTGTTTTCTCTGCGGAAAACCCAGCTGAGACACACTTCTCTCCTTTAAGAACCTGGATGTCCTGTTTTTTTCTTGTTTGATGATAATCGTGTATCTGGGTTCAACCAAAGCCTCAGATCCTTGGCCCTCGTGAGAAATAAAGAAATTGAGAGCCAGTTTGTCCTAAACAACATATATGATTGGTTTCACAACCTCACTTCTTTTAAACCTTTCTACACAAAAACAAAAACAGTGAGTGCACATGGTTAAAAAAATTTGGAGTTTAAAAGTTGTAATATGAAAGGTATAAATCTTCTTTCCCTGCCTAGTCTTTCTCCCCCAAATCATTTCAATCTCTTTTGTATGCCCACATAAATTATTTTTGCTTTATTTTAAATGAATTTATACTCTTCAGCCTCTTTTTTATGTTGAAGGATAAATTTTGGAACTTTTTTCAAATCCTTAAATATCAATGGGATTTCATTCTTTTTAATGATTGCATAGGATACCATTGTAAGAAGATATAATTTATTTTCTCATGGCCCTACTGATGAAAATTCAGGATCTTTACAAATACAACGATGCAGTGAACATCCTTGTATTGCAGCATGAGCAGGAGCATGAACAAAACAAATCATACTTCTAACCTAGCAAGCACCTTAGAATAGGCATAAAGTTTCTATAGAAAAGCACATAGCCCTGTTGAGTTTAATATTAGCCAGACCTTTCACTTATCTTTCTTTGTAAAGAAAATGTATGATGTATCCTTGTAATAGTTCACTCATTCCCTATTCTTACCACTGTGAAACTTGGAGGTACAAGGCACAATATGTATCTTAAATGGTAACCAGGGCAGAAAGCTAGAAAATCTCCCCAAACCCCTTCCCAAGGATGTAGTCTATGATTAATTTTCTTTGTTTCAAATCACATCTATGATTAATTCTCTTTGTTTCAAACCTGTATAAAAACTGTAAGAAAACCCCTTAACGGGATGGGAGGGCCAGATTTGAGATTGTTTAGATTTCCTGTCCTCTGCTGGCCAGTAAAGCCCCTTGGGTGTGTCTGTCTCCCAGCCTAGTTCATGTGTCTGTCTATTCTGCCGCGCCAAGCAACAAGCCCGTGGACCATTCCAGTCTCCTTCAGTGTACATTCAAGGAGCCTACTTGTGATTGCCTATTCATGAAATAAATTTCTACAAATAAAATTTCTTTCTCCAGAGCCTATAGAATTTTAATTTCATTGTGTTTAAATTACTCTCCTAAAAGGCCACAACAATTTCCACTTCCACCAACATTATACAAGAGTGCCCATTTCCTCCACACATTCTGCAACACCAAATTTTTAAAAAAATCTTTTCAAATCAGGTAGATGAAAACTGGAAACTAATTGTTGTTCTTATTTTTTTAATGAACAAGGTTGAAAATATTTTGATATATTTGTTATTCTTTTGTATTTCTCTTTCTCTGAATTACCTGTTCATATCATTTGACCATTAAGCCGGCCTTTTGCTTATTGTTTTGTGACAGTTCTTTGCATATTAAAAAAATAAGCAAGATATACTATGTTCTTGGATAGGAGACTCAATATCATAAAGATAGTGATTCTCCTTAAATAGACATCTGAACTGATTGTTGTTTTCATCAAAATACAAAAAAGTTTTTTGTTGTTGTTCAAACTGGACAACATTATTCTAAATTTTAAATGGAAAAATAACAAGCAATTATATCCAGGAAAATTCTCAAAAGAATAATAAGGAGGGCCTAACCCTGTCAAATAGTCAAGTGCTATAAATTAAAATAATTAGAATATAAGCTATAGTGTGGGAATACACAGAGATAAATGGGATAGACTGGAGTCCAGAAATAGACCAAAAAACATAAAGAAGTGTAATATATTAGAAAGGGAAACTCAAATCAATAATTTTGTTGTTGTTGTTACATATCCACCCCCCCTTCTGCTTGCTCTTGCTGTGTTCATCTTTTCTGCGTTCTTCTGTGTCTGCTTTTTGTCTCCCCCCGTTGCCGCAACGCGCTGAGTCAGCTCACCGTGCAGGCGGCCTGCCTCGCTCATGGGTGGCTCTGCTCCCTTAGCGGGAGGCTTGCCCTGCCAGTGGCGGCTTTTTGCCCTGCCCATGGTGGCTCTGCCCTGCCCACGGCAGCTTTGCCCTCTCAAGGCAGTCTGCTGGCTTTGGAGCGGTCCCTGGGAACCGGACCCGGGGCCTCCCATGTGGTGAACTGGCACCCTATCCACTGGGCTACAGCCTGCCCCCTCAAATCAATAATTTTATTGAATATCTTTTGAATGATTAGGTAGTTGTCTGGGGAAAAGTAACGGTTGATGAATACTATACCCATCACATAAGGGTAAATTCCAAATTGATCAAATATTTAAATAAAAAAAATGAGGATCATAAAAGTTTCTGTAGAAACCATGGAACAATTGTTTTATTATCTTGGTATATATGTGGAAAATGCTTCTATCTATGATGCAAAACTTGGAAGCTCTGAAAGAAAATATTAATTAATTTGGCTATATAAATCAAACAAACTATGCATAAACAAAGTCCAAAGACAAATGGCAATTTGGAAAAATATTTGCAATTCACATCATGTACTAAAGGATAATATCTCTATTTATAGAACTAAAAATCAACATGAAATAAACCAACTCAATAAAAATCAGCAAACATGTAAACAGTTCACAGATAAGAGAATAAAAATCCCTATTACCCATATAAAGAGATACTCAACTTTGCTATTATATAAGTAATGTGATTAAAAACTATAATAGAATAAGTTTTTCACCTATCAGAATGGCAAAAATGTGTTCAATTTAGTGACATTATGTTGGAGAAAAACAGGTATTCTTATACATTGTTAATGAGAGGGTAAATTGGTACAAGTTCTATGAGGTGATTTTGACAACATCAAAATTTTAAATAAATATCTTTTATCTCAGCAATCCACATCTAGAAATTTATCCTACAGGTATATCTACATATGAATGAAGTTAAATACATACTAAGTTATTCATGGATCATTTTTTGTTACAGCAAATGATTGGAAACCTTTTTTGGGGGGGATGATTAAATAAATGGCAATACAATTAAATATAGTTAAATACAGGTCAGATAGCTATAAAGAAATATGAGGAAGCTCTTTATATTCTAATATAGTATTCTGTGATAGATCGGGAAAAAATGGTCATAATATATATTTTGCAGCTTCTCCCTTCAAGAGGTGGAGTCTATTTCTCCACCCTGTGAAACTGAGATTGGCTAGATGAATTGCTTTAGCCAAGTGTTAGGACGTTAGTAAACCTGATACAGGCAGAGCCTTGAAAAATATTTGGACTTTGGGGTTTACCCCTTTATGCTGCACTTGGAATCCTAAAACCATAATCTGAACACCCCAATCTAGGCTGCTGAAGACACACATGGAGAAAGAAGTCTGTCCATCTTATCTATTCCAGCTAACTCTGCTATATACCAGACATGCGAGTGAGGCCATTGTAGACCATCCAGCCCCAAACGAATCAGCCCAGTCTAGTAGAACTTTGAAGCCAACCAGCAGAATCATGAAAGAATAATAAATGATTGTTATTATAAGTCACTAATTTGGGGATGGTTTGTTATGCAGCAAAAGCTAACTTATGCACTAATTGAAGATTCTAAAACAAGGAACAATCTTATAATATGCAATCAGGTGGTAGTGGTTGTGGAAAATAAGTATACATCTTTAATTATGTATGCATAATCATCTCTGGAAATATAAGTAAATACAAGAAATATAAATTCCCATATTAAAAGAGCCCACTGAGTGCCTAGTACTGTGGATGAAAACAGATCCACACTGTGGCAGTTTGAAATTATTTTATGAATCCCAAAAAGAGAAAGATTATGTTTTTTAAACTAATCTATTCCTGTGGGTGTGATACCCTTTGGTTGCATTAAGTTAGATTACTTGATAAGATCGATTTAGGGCTTTTGATTGGAGTACTTCAGTGAGGCAGGACTCAGGTTGAGTCTCTGCCCCTTGATGGGCCTGATATAAATGGAAACACAGAGAGATAGAGACACAGGGAAAGAAAGCCACCATATTTGATCCTGCCCTGTGAGAAAATGGTTTCACCCACAGCTGAGCTGCAAGGAGAGAAGCCCTCAAGAGGCTCAAAGAGCTGAGGCCCAGGGAGAAATGAGCCATATGCCTAGTAGCTGAACTAGGGAAGAAAGCGGAGCCGTGGAGCCTGAGCGAGGAGGCCCAGTAAGAGACAAGCCCTAGGCCAGGTTTGCCTACAGCTGCAGAAAGGTGGAGACAGAGCAGAGATCGGCAGCCATCTTGCTTCCTCACGTGGCAGCTTTGGTGAGAAAGCACCTCTTAGGGCGCCTTCATTTGGACTTTTCACAGCCTTGGAATTGTAAGCTTTTGCCCCAAGTGAATCTGAGGTAAACTATTTTAGGGAATGGAAAGACAAACCTAAAACCTGGTGGAAAAACATGGCCACAAAACACATGGTCATGGAACCCTGCCTGGAAGCCCCCTGAGGGTAAGACCCCACCAGAAGGCTGCTGGAAGAACCCCACAAGAATCCTCCTTTTGCAATGAGATTTTGTCCGGGGTCAAGGAAAAGCCCCAGGTATTCTCAAGGGGCTTATCATTGCCCCACCCTGGGGGAGGGAGGATTGGCGGGTGGGGTAACCAATCAAAACAGCAAGCAGCTGGGAACTGTCCCCTGAACATTAGTAAGGGGAGGAAAAAATTTTTAAAAGATTTATTTATTTATTTCTCCCCACGCCCTCATTGTTTGCACTTGTCGTGTCTGTTCATCTTCCTTGTTTCTTTAGGAGGCACCAGAACCGAACCCCCAATATAGGAGGGAGGCACCTAATCACTTGAGCCAAGGAGGAGGGATAATTAATGGCTTTTTAAGTAATGACAAGTTAAATCTCTCTCTGCCTGCAGCAGCCGGTAAGTACACCTGGGGACCTGTTAGGAGTTCCCCTTCACTAGGTTTGCAATAATTAACAAGCTGTGGCTCAATTCCCCCTGACACGCTTTAAGGAAGGACAAGCCCCCCCCCCCCCCTTAAGCCTACATGTCTGAAAGCAGGGCACTTCCCCAAAGGTTAAACATGGAGACCACAGTGAAGATGGGAGTAAGGTGAGATAAAGAGCTTCACTCCCTCCACATCAAAGCACCGCCTGCTCCTCCAGCATTCCAAGAAAACATAACTCCCTAACCCACTACCTCTAGCCATACAAGGGAAAATTTTCACCCCTAGGGCTCCCAGTTGGCCCCTATGCCTTACTCAAACCCTTGACCCCCTCTCACCAACTATCATTTCCCCATCTAGGAATGTGCTATATAAATTCAAAGCCCTTCTTTCCAGGGACAGGCTGAAGTCTCTCTTCAGACAGACTCCCACCATGCCGGTGGTGGGGCTGAAGTCTATTCTTCAGACCCCCTCTGTTGGGAGAGCTTCCCAATAAACTTTCTGCCTGCAATCCTCAGTCCCCATGTCCCAGTGAGCACAGTTTTTTCCCCAAGAGGACCCATAATCTATTTTCTCCTGTTTCTATTCTCTTCTCTCATTTCCTTGATAAACTACTGGCCTAAATAAATTGGCATGTTCTTAAACTCTTTTATGTAACATGGCCAAGAACCTAGAGGAAACTGGCTACAAATCCCCTTTATAAAAGCCAACACATTTCTGGTGCTTTGCACCAGGAGCCCTTCAGCAAACTAAAACACACACCAAGACGTATCATCATGAACTTTCAAAACCGTAGGGACAAATAAAAGATCCTATAAGATTTTGGGAGGGAAGATGAGAGAACAGTTTAATACAGGTAACCAAGAATCAGGATGGCATCTGTCTTCTGTACAGTGTTGATGCCCTCCAGTCAACAATTAGCAGAAACAAATCTATAGTCAAACAAAGCTGGGCTTATTGGCTTATTGCAACAAAGAAGACAGCACACACATGGGTAACTGTGGAGGCATGCTATGATTGGGAGTCTTAATTATTTTTATCTAGAAGTAGAGAGGAATGGAGCAAGCCTAAATAAATAATCAGTAAAGAAGCAGCAGTCACTCATAGTAGTTGCAAAGGGAGATGTTTGATCATTTTTGTGGTTTGGACAGTGTAGCTGTTTGATATAATTATGATTTCCAAAAGTCAATATTGAATCATGCTTGTAAACTGATCTATTCATTTGGGCATGATTGGGTTATGGTTAGGGTGTTGACTGGGCCATGTAAGTAGGGTGTTGAGCCCCGCCTCTCAGTGGTTGGGGTCTCAAGTATAAAAGGCAAGGCCAAAGACAGAGGGAGCAGATTTGAGAAGCAGATTTTTGAGAAGCAGTTCTGATGTTGGAGAGGACGCCCTAGGAGGAGAGAAGTGAGCCATTCACCTGCTAGTCTACAGCTGACCTTGTGGAGCAAGCAGAGATGCTAAGCCTGGAGAGAAACGCAGCCCCAGGGAGAGAGGATCACAGGAAGCCTAAACCCTGGCAAACGTTGGCAGTTGTCTTGCTCCAACACGTGACAATGGACTTTGGTGAGGGAAAAAAATGTATGCTTTGTGGCCTGGTAACTGTAAGCTTCTACCCCAAATAAATACCCTTTATAAAAACCAACCAATTATTGGTATATTGCAAAGGCACCTCCTTTGGCTGACTAATACAGACAGTGTGTTTGTGCTCATACAACATTATGAAGTAGGTTTGTTTTTATCTTGCTTCATCATGATCAGAGAGTGACTGTTTGATATTGATGTTCTGTGAATTTTTTTATTTTTAACAGAAGAACATCATGGCCTAGCTGTTTGAGCTAGACCAGATTTAAGTTGATAGGCAGCTCTTAAGGGCTATTTTTTTCTTTCTCAACAGCATCTCTGGAAGATAGAATACAATGGAGCAATATTAAAAAATATCAGGGAGAGTTATTTTCAACCTAAAATTCTTTTTTTTTTTAAAAAAAGATTTTATTTTATTACATCTCTCCCTCCCCCCCCCCCCCGCGGGGACGTGCCGAGACTGGTCACTGCGCAGCCTCTGCTTCCATTCACGGCCGGCTTTCAGGTCGCGGGTGGCTGGCTGCGCTCCATTTGCGGGCGACCTTTGCCCTGTCCATGGCAGCCCTTTGCCCTGCCCACGGCGGCTCTGGCCCACCCATAGTGGCTTGCCATTCTCAAGGCGGTCTGCCCGCTAGGAGAGGTCCCCGGGAACCGGGCCTGAGGGCTCCCATGTGGTATGCCGGCACCCTATCCACTGGGCTATCGAGCCAGCCCAACCTAAAATTCTTCATGTAAACTCTATTCAAAATATCAATTAAAAATACAAAAAAAAAAACCCACCAAAACATAAAATATTAATTAAGTGTATGGGTACAGTAGACATTTTCAGACACGCAATGTCTCAAAAAATTGTTCCTGGACAACTTTTCTTTGGAAGATATTGGAGGGTATGTACCTTCAAAAGGTAGAAGTGAATGAAGAAAGAAGATTCAAGATTCATGAAGCAGGGAATCTAAGAAAAGATAGGCAATGGAAATCCCAAAATGGTGGGGAAATAAATGGAGCTATTGCTGTGGAGAAGGTCTGAAGATCAGTAGTCCAGATTGAAGCAGGTAGGAATGGGCCAGAAGAGATTTTTTTGAATAGACTGAAGGTGTGTTTTAGTGTGTTGGGGGGGGGGG
>PVKH010011433.1:0-17774 GCA_004027955.1 Chaetophractus vellerosus
GACCTGCCCTGCCCGTGGCGGCTTTTGCCTGTCCGTGGCAGCTTTTTTGCCCTGCCCACGGCGGCTCTGGCCCGCCCACGGCGGCTTGCCATTCTCAAGGCGGTCTGCCCGCTAGGAGAGGTCCCCGGGAACCGAACCCGGGCCTCCCATGTGGTATGCCGACGCCCTATCCACTGGGCTATCCAGTCGGCCCCCTCATTGTGTCATTTTATTGCATCAGCTTGCTACACCAGCCTGTCGTGTCAGCTTGCTGTTTTGCTCATCCTCTTTATGAGCCACTGGATACTGAACCTGAGACCTCCCACATGGTAGGCAGGTGCCCAACTGCTTGAGCCACATCTACTTCCCACTGGGAAAAGCATCTCTTACTTACTTTTAATTTCCTAACATGCATTTCCTTGTTCTGCCAGCAGATGGCACTCTTTGGCAGCCCTCTCAGTTCAATACCTGGTTGGTCTCTGCTGCAACAGGGATGGGATCAATGTGATGAAGGTTCCTGCTTGGGGGCTAAGAGCCTTGTAATTCTAACTTCCTCAGAGACAGTTCTCTAGCCTTTGTTAGCAGCCCCCTCCCTTTTCCTGGGTAGGAAATAATTCCACTCCCCTTTGCATCCTCAACAATCAGTCCTGGTTAGTAAAGAGGGAGATTGAGAAGGTTGGGTCTCTAGTTCCAGATCTCTAGTCCAGAGCTGGCTCCTAAGGCAAACAATGGTGTTGACTCATCCAGCCTGGAAGGGCTCTTGGGACACAGAAGACCTTATTTGTGTGTCAAAAGCTGAATCAACCTTAGGCTGTGTCCTTCTCTCTCTCCTTTCCTAGGGCTGTGGATCTCTGGGGTCCCCTTTCTCTGTAGCCAGCCCAGAGGCCTGAGAATTCAAAAGTGTCTTTAGTGTGGGGGAGGGTGCAGGCAGTAGCCCAATGGCTTTTAACCCACAGTTTTACCATCACGATTCTTTTCCTCTGTCCCTCTCTCTTCTGGGCCATGTCCAGCCTTTGCTTGGTGTCCTAAAACCTAAAAGATTTTTTTTCAGGCTGTTTCAGCCTGTCTTCTAGCTATTTTTCTGGGAGAGAAGAGGTCCTGTGTCTTTCTAGTCTGCCATCTTCCCGGAAGTCCGTGATTGGTTTTGATGTAAGAGTATTAATCTATTTTATAACTATTGGGCTAGTTTATGTGTACCTTTTTTGCTTTCTGAGGTATTCAGATTATTTAAGGAAATTTGATATATTAAATTTATGATTTTAACAAGTCCCTTAAACTTGTTTGTCAAGTTTGCAATCACTTTTTCCATGATTAAGGAAACTTGCTAAATCCATAAATTTTGATGATCTTGTTGAATAAGTAGTATGTGATTATTTAAAGTGTTGATTAAGTTTAAAGAAATAATTGCTATTAAATTCATAAGATTATAAATTGGGCATTAAACAATGTACAAATAGTAGTGAGTATTCTTCCCCAAGCACAAAAGCACTTGGATATTAAAGACCAAAAGATGAAATCAATTTGCCATCCCAAGAGACAGAAGATCGTTTCAACAAAGATTGCTATTCAAATAAAAATACTACACGATGAATCTTTTCTCTATAGGTCATGCTAATTTTTTTCAGACTTGGTGGGACTAGCTTTTGGATTACACTTCCAAGTTGTGGTGAAAGCTTTTGCTTCCCCAATTTCATTACCATCTTAGAGCTGGTGATTCCATACCTTTTGGTTCATCTGTCTTTCCTCCTAGGTTGGCATTATCATCTTTTGTGGAATCCTTCAGGGTTCCATATTCCAATTCCATCTTAGCTGCTTCTTCCTTGGTACTGTCTGTTTCTTCATGACTCTTCTCTGATGGCACTGTAATCAGATTGTACACTATAGTTACATCTACATTTCCCATCTATTCATTAATTCCTAATGTAGAAATAAACTTTATTTAAAAGGCACACTTTGAGGTCAGATCACTTTCTGAGCTGAAAGGGATCTCAGTGACTAGTCAAATCCTCCATTTTGCAGAAGAGGAAACTGAGGCCCAGAGAGGGAAGAGACATGTGTAGGGTCATCTGCTTAGTTAGCAAAAGTGCTGGGCCAAACCCTGACCTTTCAGATTCTGATTTAGCATTGTTTCCTTTCTGCCACACTGTATCATTAGAGCACAGATGATTTTCTGTACTTTAATCAATGTAGGCAATCAAGCTGGATATGTTCGGCCCCTAAGTAAATTTAGTGGGCTTGATTCCAAATTAAATAACTCTGTTGTTGCCCAATCTCTACTTGATGCTGTGTTTTTTAACAGTCTATTGCTCGGAGTAGCACCTAAGGATTTGGGATTTATGGCGGGACTTGCCCCATTTGCCTCTTTCTTCCACTCCTTTACCCCAGATTACCCCATTGTGAAAAGCAAATTGGACCTTTGCTGTCAAGAAGGGATAACCCTTGTTTACGTCTGACTTAAAAATAACTGCCTTTCCTTTTAGAAAATCCTGTGTTGAAATAAAAAATCATAAACTTTAAAGTAGGTAACCACTTCCTAAAAATTGTATCTCTGCAGTCAATAAAACAGAAAACTTAAGCAGTCTAATAATAATCATTTCCTTTTCAATAAAAGGTTTCCTTATTACTAAAAAATAGAAAATACAAGAAAGAAGAAGAAGAAGGAAAAAAAAATCATCGTCTCATTACGCCAAAGCATCTACTACTAGTGCTGTGGTATCTTTATTTCTTTTTTGCTGCATAATTTTCTTTCATAATACAATTTTGTTTCTTGGTTTTGTCATTAACATCGTGGATTTTTTTCAAGTTATTGAAAACTCTTTGAAAACATTTTTAATGGCTACATTTTAATGGCTGATATAGGTAATTTCTGTAATATGGACAAAAAGATTAAACTTTAAGAATTTGCAATATCTCCTCTTTTGTCCCACCCTCCCCTTTATTAAAAGGGGGATCCTTTGCACAGTTTGGCTCCATGGTATTTGCTGTTCTGAGCAGGGTGATGGGTGGAGATGCAGAACTGAAGAATTCGTGCTACAATGAGGGGCACGAGGCTTCCTAAGAGAAGAGAGGAAAAGACCTGGGAAGCAAGAGCAGGGAGAAAGGGAAGAAGGAAGAGAGGGGAGTGGACAGATGGCTAGGGATAATAGTCTGAAGAAGTGGTGTTCTGGGGAGAGAGGAAGACACCGAAAGAGAATTTTAGGAAGGATTGCTCATTTTGTGAATTATCCTCTCCTTTCCCACCAGCCACCTCCTCTTCAGTAAAGACCTACATTAATCTTCACTGTTTCTTGGTGTAAGCTTTCTGTGCCGAGACTGGCCACAAAGTTGCCAAGGGTATATTTACTTAATCCTATGGTTGGATTTCAGATTTTAAAACTTTAAAAATCTGTAGTTTTTAAAATCAGTATTTATTGAAGTTCATTATTTACCAATCAAAAGGGTTATTGTTCTAAAAGCTAGAATAGTTAAATCATACCTGGCAAAAGCTTGCTTTTACTGTCAGTAGCGTTTTTTTCTAGCTTGTTCTTGGTCTGTAGAGCAATCATCTCATCCAAGTTTTCTGGAAGGGGTGGAAAGGAAATATAATTTTATTTTCTGAAAGATGATGTCAAACTTTTACTAAAAATGTTTAAATCTTACCAGAAATATCACAATAGCAATTCCACAATCTTAACACTGCTAATAAGAGGCTTTGGGCTTTATTTCTGGGAATCATAAACTTTAAGGATGGAAAGGCACATAATTCAAGACTCTAAGGTTTGGTTTCCTATTCTGTTCATTGTAGAAGTGCCTTCCACATCCTTGTGGCCACAGCTAGAACATGTCTAGGGTTGAGACCTAAGTGGACACCTGTAACTTTGGCCTACTCAACATCAACACTTCCCCTTGGAGAACGCCGCCTTCTTCCACTCTTAGTACATTTGGCTCCAGTTGAGATGGCATAACTCAGGCCTGGCTAACCAAAGTCTTCCATCCCTGGCTATAGTGATGGGTTCGAGGTGAGCATGTGACTCAAGCCAGGCCAGTGAGACTCAATGAGGCTCTCTTTCCACTGGGCTTGCTGTACTGTGAGGATGTGAGATTGGGGTTGTCCCAGCCATCTTGTTGCCACAATAGAGATACTTGTCTGAAAAAGAATCAGTGTTGAGTAAGAGCTATGAGGTGGAGAGAGACTTGCTGACACAACTGGTGGACTTCACAAATCTGAAGTCAGATGACTTCCACCCCTGGATTTTCAGTTACATGAGCCAATAAATTCCCTTTTTGATTAAGCCAAACAGTTGGATTTCTGTCATTCAGGGCCCTCATTATTTCATGAGGTGGCCAATTCCACTGTTAGGTAGTCTTAAGAGTGAGAATTTTCCTACTCATGTTAAATTGAAATATGTAGCCTTGCCTTTGTCCTAATTCTGCTCTTTGGAGTAGCATCAAATAGGTGTTACTAGACAGGAGTCTAGACTCTGAACTCCTCAAGAAAGACAATGAATTAGAAACCACACTCTTTGTTCTCAGTTGTTCAACCAGCCATATATCTACCTCCCTATACTATTTAAGGACAGGCTTAGCCATTTACAAACAAACATTTCTTTGTGATTAGTCTGGAAGATACCATTAGTATGTATTATATCTCCCCAAGTAATGTCCTCCTCCCACCCTACCCTCACCCCTACTTTGAGAAGAAACTCAGTATATTCTATTGTGTATTGTGTTCTTCTTATCTGAAATAGAAACTATAGTAGGAAATCTTTGTAGTTACCACATACTGTCCAGATGAGGACAGAGAGGTGGGTCATTGCCCATAGTTTGTCTCTCCCTGAGATGGGAGGAAAAGAGGGTGGTCAAGTCTCTCTTTTCTACCCACAGAACCTCTGAGCCATCAGGGGCCTGAGGGTGGATCTCCATGGCAGCAGAAGCCAAGAGCCAATATGCTTATACAAACAAATTCTTTAAAACATAACATTTTCTGATTGTAAAAGTAATATATATATGAGAAAATGAAGAAAACAGAAAATTATAAAGAAAAAAAATAACACATTATGCCGAGAGACAAAGTTTTGTTATATTTCCTTCACTTTCTTCCCACACACATATCCATTTTTTGACACCACTATTGGAGTCATATTCTAAATGGCTTTTAGCATTCAATATTATATCATGAATATTTCTGCATGCCATCAGTCTTCATTAACAATATTTTCAACTAGAAATCACAGAAATATAAAAACTTAAATACAATAGTCTATCACAGGAATAAATTATTTTAGATATTCTCATATGATGGAATATTTTGGTTATTTCCATTGTTTTGCTCCTATAGATCAGCAGAACTTTCTGCCATGATGGAAACATTCATTTCTGCATTGCCCAATACAGTAGCCACTAGCTACATATGGCAATTGAAATGTTCCTAGTGCAACTGAGGAGCTAGATTTTTAAATTTTATTTCATTTTAATTACTATTAACATAAATAGTCACATGTGGTTAGTGATTACCATATTGGAGAACATAGCTATAAATAGTGTAGAAATACCTGCCCTGCCCATAAGCCTTTGTGGTATTTTTTATTTATTTCCATAGGATAAGTGAATAAAAGTGGAATTTTTGAGTCACAGGGTATTGAAGGGCTTGGTAGACTACTGTCCATCATCACATCTGGTCTGGTTCCTATTTTTGTATTATGTATGATGGACAGTAGTCTACCAAGCCCTGTTATAGATAATAAAGCTCTTAATTTTATAGCTACAGAAACTATGGCCTAGCAAGGTGCCTGACAAAGCTGGTCTGTGGCAGAACTGGGAACAGGAGTCAGGATTTCTGACCCCTCCGTCCAGTGTTCTTTCCTCTGCACCATAAAAATATTTCAGCAGTGAAAATCAAGACTCTTAGTCCCGACTTTCCAAACATAATTGAAAAAATCAATGAGTCTAATTTTAATAAAATTGCCACCATGGAGATAATTAGAAAATGCTAATAAGACAAAATATAATAAATGTGAAAAGTCTGTACTCAAGTTGGATCTATAAAGATAAAAAGTTGAAAACTCTATGGTTAATTTTATTTGTATGTATTCTCAAGCTCGGCAAATCTGGTCACTCAGATGGTTCAAACTATTTTGGTATAAATTATCAAATTAGTGAGGTAATTATTGTCCAATCTCTACTTCGCTTTGAACAATGGAAACAAACCCACACGAAAAACAGAACAGGTAGGACTCTTACCAAGGTAGGAAACACCTTCTTCTGGGGATATTGTGCCGTATTTTACCATCATCTTCACAAAGTCAATCAGTGTTTTCATGATAGTAATCAGTGTTTCTTTCTCTTTTGCCTCTTTTTCTATATAAAAGGATAAAATTACTATTTTTTAATAACTCGTGGAATATAATTCATATTTCAAGGTCAATTTAAAAACTACATCTTTTGAAATATTTCTGTCTTAAAACCACATATATTTAAGTCACTTAATGCCTTAGACTTGATTGGGAAGACAGGACAATGTACAGGATACCAACCTTTTCAGAAATCAGCAATTAGAACTTCTTCAAAAAAGTTTAATTTATCTAAAATATTTTATTAATAGAATAGATGATTAAGACAGTTTTCAACCCCAGATAATATGAACTCCAAAGATAGGGCAGGAGATCAGTAACCTAACAACTTTCCTCTGCTCAGGCTGTATGTTCTTGAGGGCAAGAATATGTCCACTGGTATCTTTTGAAACCAATGATATGCTCAGGACAGACCTGAAGAGTAGAGAAATAAATAGCTACACGGGTTTGTATTCGTTAACTGAACTTAATATTTGAAAATAACACACGTGTATTTTATTTTTTAAATGTAATTTTTTTTACACAGTAGCAAAAATTGCTTTGTAAACTTTATTTCATTTGAAAGAATTTATGCATGTAGTAAAAACACTTCAACAGTACAGAAGTAAATAAAAGTGAAAGTAAACATTCTTTTTCTCACTCCCCTGCCCCAACACCTACTTCCTATAGGTAACTACTATTAACAGTTTCATGTGAACCTTTCATAATTGACATACTCTTCTGTACCTTGTGGGCGGATGAGTCCATAGTAGATTAGAAAATGTATTAATTTAAAAGTCAGAAAAAAATCTATTTCCATTTTTTGGAGAAAAGAAAAATAAACTAGAAGTAAACCCCTCCCCCCCTTCTAGTTCCCATGAAGAGGGATTTCATCTAAATACTCTTAACCTTTTTCCCCTCCCCATCGACGTGGTTAGTAGGCAATAGCCACAAATCTACAGTTCTTGACTGGCAGGGGATTTGGAATCGTTCTTCTTCCTTCCCCCCACCCCCACCCTGTGAAAAGTGGAAGGCAGGAATCTGGGAAAAATGCCTGCTCTGCAGAATCAAACTTTTACTGGGATTGGTTGTTCCAAGATCCCAGGAATAGGAGCAAGTAAGACCAATTTTAGCTCTCATCCTACAACACAGCCTTTATCAGTAACAGAGGTGATATTTTTGCTTTCCACCTGGCTTATTATTTCTCAATTTGTTCAGACCTTGGGTGAGAAAGACAGGTACTATCAAAGACTACAGTATAAGTATTTAAATTAAAATTCTACAAAAATAAAGACACTAAGGAGTGGGATAAAGAAATTTGAAATATAAAAACCAGTAAAATAAAGAACATAAAGTACAATGGAATTTTAAAATAAAACCATAAAAGTCATAAGCATGGGAGGGAGGAAAGGTGGGAGAAGAGGTGGGGCAACAGAGCTTGGAAAGGGGTTCGTAAATAATAACTTCAGTCATCACATTATTTGCTCAAGGACATCCATATAAGTATTTGGGATCATTCTGATGCCTTTCAGAGATTGAGCTGAGCATCTGCCAACCAATGGGCAAGATGGCTCAGAATGGACTCTCAACGTGTACAAGCCCTGCAAACACAGCAGAGGGCTGGTACCAGCTGGCCAATGTTTGGAATTGAAGGACAAGGGATTTTGTCCAGAAATGAAAGCTCACTCTAAGGTCACTTTTTGGGGAAACATTTTACAATTACAGAAATCTTTATGCAAACCTTCAATCGGGAGCTGAATCTTGGAAGAGGCAGAGGAAACATCATTAAGGCAGTACAGGGCATCTTTCAGGACAATCACAACAAAAGAAACTTTGCCCATTATTAGCCTCCTCACAGATTAACCAAAAATAATCTTGAAATGAAATCCCCAGTTTACTTAATTTGGTACACACATAAAAGAAAAGAGCAAGACATAGTAAGGACTAATTTTTTTAAAAGATAAAATTATTTCCCAAGTGTGTTTTGGGTTCTTGACCCCCTTTAGTCCAATATCCTCCATCTTAACTCCTTTCAAGGCTGAAATGAAAATGTCTACAAAGCAACATCCTGAATCATCTTAAAAAGAACAATGTTCTATATGCTGTTACCGTGAAGGGAGGAATATGAATATAGTTTTAAAAAATATTTACAATGACAGTTGAGGCAGAACTGGGTAAGGGCAGAGACACATACTGACTCATCTCCATATCTGCAGAAGGTTCACTCTAGTAACTTGTACACAGTACCTGTTCAATAACTGTCTGTTGAACAAATAAACGAGCCTTCTGTTAACAAGAAGATTAAATTATCCAGAAACACCACATTTCCTGATTGTCCTTTCCTAAATATTTTCATGACTAGCACACTTTTGAAAAAAATCAATGTGAAGTATTTCCGCCCAGCCCACAGTGTATGTCATTGAAGATTGCATCTGGAAACTGAAAACGGGAGGGGGGCACCCACACATTTCCTGGAATGACTGTTTCTGTTCCATGTGGCCAGACAGCACAGTGTTTACCTGAATCAATACTTTTCAGTAGTGCATAGAAGTTTGGGAAATATTGGAGTTCCTCAAAGTTGTCTTCACTGTAGGTTTTAGTTCTCCTTTCCAAGCCATTCGTCAAGGTTAAGGTGTTAGATACTGTTTCATCATTTTCTCCATTAGTAAAACCTTCTTGAATTGCTGTCATTGGAGTCTCCAGTGTGTGTGTGGGGGGGGAATCAATAAAAAAGGAAACATATTATTAGGACTAATGAAACTTCAACTCAATTCTTTCCTCCGTGGTGCCCTTGAATGTAAAATGCAAGGAAGCTTCCTCATTCACAAGTTCCTGGAGGTTAAAAGGCATGTGGGCATCTAGTCACTTAGAATGTTATACAGTCAAGGACTTAGGACCTGGTTCTCCACCTCCAGGAAAACCCCCTGTAGACCCTGCCTCCTGGTCAGGTAAGAAGAGGAGGGATTTCTTGCACTGGCCTAGTTCTCCTCCTTCAGTTCTTATGGACATCTTGTAAAACTGTCTTTCATCAAGGAGGGGACCTTTGAGTCCACAGAATCTATCAAGAAGAATGGTGCAATATAGAGGAGAGCCTACCAGAATATCTAACACCAGCAGGGCAGTAACACTTGAGGGATTTCTGGGTGACATTTTAAGGGCTGTCTGGATGGGTGTAAAAGACTCTTTTCCCCAGGCCTGATTCTTGTCCAGTATTCCCCATCTTAGTGAGTGGTCCATTCTCCATTCTGTGCACTAGACAGAAATCTAAAACCTTTCTTGTCTCTTTATCTTTTCCCCTCACCTCACATCCTATCCATCAGTAGCCCTGTTAACCTACTTTCAAAATTTACCCCAAATTTGTACATTTCTCTCCTTCCCCACTATCCCACTCTAGTCCAAGCTGTCTTTGTATCTCATCTTCTAACTGCTATGCTACCCACCTCCAAACCATTCCCGACAATACATTCTCCATGCTATCACCAGAGTTATCTTTTTAAAAATGTCTAATCATGTAACTCCTTTGCTTAAAATCTCTTGATATTTTCCCATTGCTCTTATGCTAAAGATCAGAATCCATATGTGACTCCTAAGGTCCTGCAGGGTCTGATGTGGATCCACCTCCAGCCTGATCTCTCTCTCCGTATGCCAGCCGCACTGTCTTGTTCCAGTAGTTTAGAGGAACCTGCATCTAAGCCATGTTTCTCTTTTATGAAGTTTCATAGAACCATGTTTCTTTCTTCAAAGTAGCTGTAAATAAAATAGTGTGACTATTTCAAGACCACCTACCTCTTCCACTAGCAGTTATGCTGCATGAGAAGCAGGGATTATGCCTTTTTAAATGAGCATTGTATCCCCAGTGCTTGGTCCACCATTGGCACTCAACAAATACTTGTTGAGAGGATAGGTCAAGCATATAGATATTTTATTGATGGGTGAATAAGGAATGTATAATGGGGCTAGAGGATCATGAGAATAGCTACATCCGTTTTAATTCAGACTCAGCTTGAGCAAAAGTCATGAGCATTTTAATAAATCTAGAAAGCTTTCTTAGAGCAGGTAAATCTCTAAAAGCTGCTTAAAATATGGCAGATGGGTTGGAAGTAGGGAGAACAAAGGAGAGCTTTTAGGCCAAAAAATCCAGAGCGAATTTCTGCTTTCTCGCCTTCTCTAAAATAGGACAATAAGCCTATAAACTTTTTTTCCTTGTATTTGGGATAGGGTTTTGGAAGAGATGAAGAGTCATGGGGTCTGGGTGCTATGGTGAAGAAAATGAAAGCTGAGGTGAGGAATTATTATCCTCCTATGGTCAGCTCCCTGTAGAGTGTTAAAGAGAATTCAGGGAGGAGAGTAAGATCCCAGTAGCTTGGTTGATGCCAAGGAGAAGTTGGACAGGCAAGGAGTCCAGCAAGGGGAAGGAAGGATGAATGACTAGTGTGGGTAGAGGATAACAGGCCAGTGAAAAGAGGAAGGAGCAGGTGGAAGGACACAGCACGAAACAGAGAAGTAGCACCGGGCACCTAGCACTGGGGAATATAAAGCTGGTGAGGGTGCAGGGATCAACTGTAAACCAGAATGAGGGATCTCTTGGGGGTAGTGGGAGTGTTCTAAAACTAGACTGTGGAGGTAGTTGCACAACTCTGTAAATTTTCTAAATGTCATTGAATTGTACACTTTAAAACAGGTGAATGTTATGATATGGAAATTATGAAGAATAAAACTGTTTAAAAACATTTTTAAAAAGCTGGTGAGGCAGAGGACCAGATCAACCCAAGTTTCTTTGCCTGAGTATTGGAAGAGATGATGACAGAATTTGGATACCAAAAAAGCTGTGAGATATTTTGTTGCAGTACACTGGGACGGTACAAACAGTTATTATATGAAATTATTGTTTCACATAACATTACATGTTATTTTTCTATGTGGCGTGATACAATACATAACCTTTACTAGGTAATATGTTATGACATGTACTCTTTAAATTATTACCAAAGTAGAGTTCATTTATACTTTTAATTTTTTGGCATTTCATGAATATACATTTTAAGTAAGATAATTATGCCACATATCCCAAATCATCCTTGTCACCAAGTGAAGTATTAATTATATACAGACAAGAACACACACACATCCACGCACACACATACATACACAAACATAACACACATATACATTCAAATATACCTACCACTTTCTCTGGTATTTTTCCATCCTGGCTCTCAGTCCTGCTTGTGGGTTTACTTAACTCCTCCTCATAATTGTTAGCCTCCTTTGAGATTAATTTTTGTAAAACCTCTGCTACTTCATCTTCCAGTGCATGTGCCTGGCTTTCTGTTATCTGTTATATAGAGGGAAAATGCATATAACAGCTATTCCCATTTTTGTGATTAAACAATATAGCCAGACTGAATTCTGTAGTTTAACACATTTTTAAAAGATGAGAGAATCTTCCATACCTTATTTCTGAACAACCCTTGTTTATGCCTCTACTACATGCTGTATGTATGGCGGTTGCCCAGCACTTCTGGGGAGAAGTGTCTTTGGCTCCCCTGTGCAAGCAGTCAGTCCTCTCTGTTGGAGCCCATGGACCACTTACTTTGAGAAACCTTGAGAATTGCCCGCACACAGCTGCAGGGCATAGTCAGGCAATTTTTGAAACCCCATAAAGTTAACACCCTACTAAAGCCTGCCAAGAGCTGTGTCAGGGATGGGGAGTAGAGCTGTGGTGGGGTCAAATTGGATTCCTTGGAATGTCCCAAACACACGTTACATGCCTTTGCTCATGTACTTTCCTTCTCACCATGTCCATGTCTTTTACCTCTGCTGGTTGAAATCCTAACCATCCTTCCAAGCTCACTTCAAACACCTTCTCTGAAGTCTTTCCTTACTACCCAACTGGATTTAATTATCCTCTGGCACACTGAACTGCTTTTATGGTTCTTATGAGCTTGCATTGTGTCATGTGTCTGCTAGACTAATTCCTCTGATAGATGGTAAACTCCTAGAGGGAAACAATGGTGCCTTACTTGTCCTTGAAACCTCTGGTACCTACCATAAAGTAGATGCATTATAGGCTACTTGAGTCAAGTGACTTGGACTCTTGGCACACTCCAAACTGTTCTGAGAACTATGTTGACTCTCACATATTCTACTTACTAGGCCAAGATTCAGCAGTTTAGATACAATCTTGTCAAACACTCCTCTGTCATTTTCTTCATAAATCCTGGTAGCAATTTTCTGGACAATATCTTCAGCAGTTAAAGGAGTTCCATCCAGCTGATGAAGGCCATCTGGATCATCTAAACAGAGCAAACACAGTATCATGTCCTGGTATTATAGACCTATTTCATAGATCATATTATATATTTGATCTTTACTTCACTCTTGAACAGTCAGATACATTTGAAATAAAGCTGGACTTTAAATCAATTACAACAAACGTACCACTCTATTGCAAGGTGTTAATAATAGGGAGGTATGTGGGAACTCAGTATTTTATATATGATTTCTCTGTAAACCTACAATTTCTCTAATCAAAAGTTGAACTTCAAGTTAAGAAACTAAGGTGATCATGGAAATTCTGAAAGTTTCTTATGTGATTTTAAGAGAAAGAACTGAAGACAACACAAAATGCCCCTCCATTTATTATTATCACTAATGATACAAACAATATCACATTTTTAATTTGTATAGTCTTCCCTATTTATACAGTATACCATTTTTGTCCAAAGGACCTTTCCATACATTATATAATTTGATTTTTCACTTCCATTTACAGAGTGGATTGTAATATTCTCTCCACATTTGCAGGCCAATTCCTGGGGTAAGGGAAACTGCCTCACACCCACAATCAAAGAGTATGTGCTAAAGATTTTATGACTTACCTGGAATAAATATTTACTTCTAATTAAACATGTGTGAGAGTGCCCTTATGCATGGCAGTTTAATGTGACAAGCCTGGTCCTCTGAAGATTAGGGAACATATTTTATTTTATGTGCCTGGAATTCAAACTTTTAAAATGTGGCAACAGATCTATGCAAAGCAATATGTAAATCTAGGCAAATATTTGCAGAGAAGCATGCAAATATGTATCCTTAGCTTTCCTGGGAATTCATTTGGTAGCACTTCTTTAGATTAAAGCAAGATCTGATCCGGAAGGAAAGGGAGGGTTCAGGAGGATTGCTGGCAATGAAGTACCACACCACATCCACAGAGAACTACCAGGAATCATTTGGTCTTTTTCAATCCATACCACATTGAGCAGATCAAGTTTCCAAGACACTTAACTGTCCCTGTCATCTCTAGCCAGATTGGCAAGATCAGAATTTTAGCCCCAGTGATGCCTCTTGTTATCTACATGTCCTTGGACCACTGTAAAGGAGAATAATGAAAGTATCTATTTCATGGGAGTGGTTGCGAGAGTCCAATGAGATAGAATGTAAAAGCACCTTTTAAATTGCAAAGCACTGTACAACAGCTAATATATTATTATTGTGTATAGTGGCTTGGACCCAAAATAAAGAAACTGGCATAATCTTCTAGAGAAAATGGAAATTGAATCTCTGGCCAGATCCTCATATTAGTCACTCAAAGAAAGAAGGACCCAGTATTCCTATTCTGTTTCTGCTCCTTTTCCCCCTGGCTTTGGGGATTCAGAGTGAGGAATTTCTCCCTTGGCCTCTCTTCCAGACTCTGTGGAGACAGAGATATTAGCAGCCTCAGGCAGAATATCTTCCTCCTGCTGTTAGGAAAAAAGCTTAGGCAAGTGAGTGGGTGATTTTACACAGAAGACTGGAATTTCTCTGATTGTATATAATTGCTGAGCTGTTGGCCAACCCATGAGCTGTGAGCCCTTTGAGCCCTATGTACCAGAGTGAGCAGTAAGCAGAAAGGCCTCCTAAAAAATAAAAATAAAAAAAGTTATAAAAATCGGTTCCCCTCCTGGCTGGTTGAATATTGAGTCCATAATCTATTTTTCAAGAGCGAGATTCACTATCATTTAAGACCTGATTTTTCCATTTGTGGGTTGGAAGTCAGGCTCTTGGGAGCAGAAACTGCCTGAGTGTATGCAGTGGGGGAAGAATTTATTTCCCTTCCTACTTATCCCTTAGGATCTGAAAAAGGAAGAATATTGGTTGCTGCTGGAGCTGGAAAATAACTGCAATGACTGTTTTTCACAGTTATTTACTTCACAACAAAATATTAGCAACATGTAGAAGAAAGAACCTTTTTCCTCCACTGCACTGCTGAAATCTCTTGAGCCAGGAACTTAGACCCCCCTAGCAGGGCTTTGCTAGATGGGGTTAATAGTGGAACCTGTGGGCATTGCTTCTTACCCTTCCGCTGGTTTTGTCTGACTCTTCTAAGATGGACAGATTTACTCAGAATGATTCCTTTCGGCTCATGGAAGGGGTATTTCACCCTTTTGTACAGATTCTCAGAAGTCAGGCACAGGTTCAATGTTCATAACCTTTGTTAAGCACCCACAACATTCTAAGGGGATGTCAAAGGGCCACATCTTGTCATCATCTGCTTAGTTATATTTTGGATCCCCAGCATCTAATATAGCACTTTGCATTCATTTGTCAATACATTTTTTAATGCAGTCTTATTAATATGTGCCTGACATGGGTAATAGAGTGGTGAATAGGTTAGGCATGGTCCCTGACTGTGTGGAGGTGACTGTCTACTTTAAAACCTAGTTAAAAGAAAACAACAACAACAACAACAAAAACCCTAGTTAATTGCTCAGTAAATGTTTGTTAGATGAACATATACAGGAGCCCTAAAATATTGTCTCATAAAAGAAACTTGGAAAAATCCTGACTCACTCATACTACAGAGAACACCAAAAAGGAGCACTGATGAGCCCAATAGCTCAACCTCATCTGGAGGTTTCCTAAAGGAGTGATTAGGTCTCAGAGGTCACCTTGAAGAAGTTAGGTGCTCTCACCCTCCCTCCACAAAGTCTTGCAGGGTCTTAGAGCAAAGCTGGGGAGTGAGTCTGCATGCCTCTGATATTCTCTTTACTTCGGTGGTCACAACCCCTGTGGGTTCAGGGTTTCCAAGATGTGCGGGGAGACCAGAGGCTCCCCCATAAATCATTCTCTCTAAGAACCTTTGTCCAGCTTCTCTGTGATCTCAGGTGGAGTTATAATGACTCTTAAGGTAAATGTTGAGCCAGCAGGACTATCACATGGTAGTTTTGAACCCCCTTGGCATGGGTAAAATGATGAACACATTAAAAATAAGGTCCTCAAATTAGTAGCCAAATCACAAGCACAGCTGTGCCTCTGCCTGCATGCACAATCAGTTTAATCAATCAAAGCAGTGAAACAAACAGTAGACTAATTTTTAAAATGAAACCATAAGGTGAATTCAGGCAACATGGCTCAGTCTGTTTTGTATACAGATAGGCCCAGTGTCTACTGATTTCTAGTTCCAGTTTTTTGTTAAAAAAGCAGATTCAAGATTTTAAAAATAAACCAATTTCCCTGAGTAGCATGCAAATATGAAATGTTTTGTACCACCCTACCTATGCGTAGAAAACACACTTCTGAACTCTCCTTAGGCTAGGATGTCCTATGAAAGGCCAATTTAATTAGCAGTTGTTTTTTGGCAGAATAGTCAGCATAATTCTCTTGTGGCCAAGGAACAAAATAAGGATATATGCGAAAACCTGTAGTCACTCCTAAGAACTGGTCCTCAGAATGGAAAACTTACCTCCTTCGACAGTGCCTATATATAATAGCAGTTCATTTATTCCCTTGTGTATTTTTCCATTTATTCATTCATTTATAAATTCATTCAACGAATTCATGAGCATCCAGGCACCAGAGCTATACTGCCTTGCTATCATGAAGTTTTCATTTTAGTTGTGGAAAAAGAAATTAATCAGATAGTCATGTCTATCAATATAAAATTACAAAATTTCAAACTAGAATAATAAGGAAATGAAGAAGGTTCCTATCAGATTATGTAGGCTGGATGAACTTAGAGATGTAGTCAGGAACCAGTCCATGCAGGGCTGAGGAACTACAAGGATTTTGGTTTTGATCCCGAGAAAAATGGGAATCTACTAAAGGGTTTTTTGCAAGAGAGTGACATGCTCATATTTATGTGTTGAAAAGATCGCTTTAGCAGCCACATGGAGAATGAGTTGGACAGGGCAGAGTGAATGCTAGGAGATCTGTTAGATCTTGCTGTAGTTTGACTAGGATGGTGATGATTGGGATAGAGAGAAGATAAAAATATTTGAGACATACATGGAAGATAACATTGGTAAAAAAAAAAAAATTTGGTGGATTGAAATTCAAGATGTGAGGGAAGGGAGAAATAGCTTGACTCCTAGATTTCTGTGTTGAAAAACTAGATAGATAGTGGTGTATTTCCTAAAGAAACTATACTACAGGGCTATGTTGTGAGGTGAACAGAGATAATGAGTTTAATCTTGGACATGTTAAGTTTGAGGTGCTTCTGAAACATCCAAAGAAAGATGTTAAGTAGATAGACAGTTGTACAGGTCTATAGCTCAGAAGTGAAATCTGGGTTAGTGATACGGAACATTGGGGAATAGATGGTGATGGGAGCTGTAGATAAGGTTAGGTTGGCTTAGGGAGAAAGGAAATAATAGATATTTGGCCTGTTTGGGGGGGTATTTTATTGATTTAATTACTCAAGAATTATGATATTTCATCTGCATTATTAGTTAAAATAAATTGAAATTTCAAAATGAATTTTAAAACATAATATAGAGTGTAGATTAAATTTTTTTTTCAAAGCATCAGTGAGGAATTTTTTAAAGAGAAAATAAAATTTGGGCCTCTGTGGGGCTGGGGCTTTGCACATTGTCAGTAAGTTTGGGTTTTATCTTGATTTTGGACCTGACTAATAAAGGATTATTAAGTGAATAAAAGATATTTTTAAAATATAGGACTTTTTCTTAATCCATAATAGGAAACTCCAAATTAGAGAAAGTGGTAGCAAAATGTTCTTTTTTCTTGTTTACCTTGAAATTTATGATCCAGTCCACTCTTAGTAGAATCATAATCATCTATCAGTCTTCGATTCTTTGTTGAATCAACATCTTCCACATTCAATTTATTATCATATGGGGAGCTTCTTATGGATTGTCTGTCTTTCTCAACTTTTTCCTTTTCTGTTATTGCCTTTAGCAAGTTCAGATTATCAGCAAAGGAATAATTGCTTTCTCCTGTGCTGTTTTCTGGAAGAAATGCCCCAAGCCCAACACATCCATTTTAGTTAAGATACTCAGATACTCAGAGTCTACATTATTTGAATTAACATAAATACAATCTATTTTTACCTGGAGGGTATGTTTTTTTTATCTTGTCTGCTTCTGCTTCAGCAATCTGTGAAAGAAACAGGGGATAAACCTGGTCTTTAATCATTGCTACACTATTTACCAAGTATAACAACCAAGTGATTTAATCTTCATGGGACTTAGTTTTTTCACTTTTGAAATGTAG
>PVKH010011435.1:7344-17867 GCA_004027955.1 Chaetophractus vellerosus
AAGGGGGGGGGGGATATATAAATAAATAAAAAAAATAAAAAATCTTAAAAAAAAGAAAGTCTACTTTGACTGATATTAAGATAGGTATCCCAGCTCTGTTTTGGTTACTATTTGCATGTTTTTTTACCCCATCCTTTCAGTTTCAACTTACCTGTGTCTTTGCATTTATGGTGAGCCTCTTGTATACAGCATATAGTTGGATCATGTTTTTTTTTTTTAAATCTATTCTGTCAATCTTTGCCTTTTGACCAGAAAGCTCAATCCATTTACATTTAAGGTAACTACTGATAATGCAGGTCTTTATTCTGCTGTTTTGCCATTTGGTCTTTGTATGTCTTCTGCCTTTTTGTCCCTCACTTCTTCTGTTAATGCCTACTTTCATTTGGTGTATCATTTTGAGTCTGTTTACTTTTCCTTCTGTGTATATTTTTCAGATATTTTCTCTGTGGTTACCATGTGGCTCAAATTTGTCTTAAATGTACATGATCTGCAATCATGTTTGATTTGATACCAACTTAACTTAAATAGCATATACTAACAAAACCTTCCTTATGAAGAACCACACTTGATGGTTGAATATAAACTTGATTTACTGTAATCAGTTGTATTGTTAATGAAAATAGAGTGACTGTATCTTGTTTATAGTTGTCTTCTTACTATAATTTGATGAACACATTGGAAGTACTGACATGAGAATTTTTGTCTAAATTGTATCACTGATTGTTTGAAATTACTTGGTTCTTTGGTTTATGGCCATGTTGTGACAATTGAAAACGCTAAAGGGAGATAATTTTAAAACTAATTTATATGAAAACAGTGGTCTTCTAAGACTTTAAAAAATCATTGCTAATGAATATGATAAATCTGCCTGCAGGTTCCAATTAAGTCCATTTTCTAGATGTTCTGTAAATTTAATTTTGAATAGTCATTATCAGTGTTTGGGTGTACAACCTTCGTGGTAGCATCTTCCCAAATAAATATTTGTAATTGATTTCGCTGGCAACTTCAAATTAAGAACCAAATAAGATATTTATACTTTATCCTGTTTCAGTATTATCCATTAATACTCATAAGAATATTTGCTTTATTGATGCTATTTTAAATTTCAACAATTCTTTGATTCTTTCAGGTTGAAAACTATAATTTCAGGGGTTTTGATTTTGGTCTTGTCTTTAAAGTGAAAAAATTAAATAAAATAACCAGCAGATGTATATTAAAACAAAACAAAACAAAAACAAAACCTTCCCGATGTACCCTCACCTTTTTGTTGCACTTGTTATAAATTATATCTTTATCCATTGTATGTCACAAATCATAGATTTATCATTACTTTTTATGCATTTGCATTTTAGAACCTATAAGAAGTAAAGAGTGGAGTTAGATACCAAAAAATACAATTCAATAGTACTGGAATTTATACTTAACTATATGGTTACCTTTACTGGTGGGGGGGATGTCTCCCCCCCACCCCCCCGCATCAATTCACTGTCTAGTGTCTGTTCCTTTTAGTCTGAAGAACTCCCTTTAGCATTACTTGTAGGGCAGGTCTGGTGATGATATACTTCCTCAGCTTTTGTTTTTCTGGGAATGTTTTAATCTCTTCCTCATTTTTTGAAAGTATTGTAACTGGATTCCTCTAGGTTTATGTTACATAAAAGAATTTAAGAACATACTGGTTTAGTTAGGCCAGTAGTTTATTAAGGAAATGAGAGAAAAGGAGAAAATAAAAGATTACGGGTTCCCAGGTATACTTGTGGGCTGGTCCAGGCAAAAAAAAAAAATTGCCTGTATGCTTGTTTTTAAACCATTAATTACTCCTCTCCTTGTTAATGCTTTGGGGAGTCGTCCCAGCTGTTTCATGTTTTGATTGGCTACCTCACTTGTCAATTCCCCCAGGGGGTGCCCAATGACAGGTCCCCTTGAGAATATCTGGAACTTTTTCTTGATCCCAGACGAAATCTTGTTCCAAATGGAGAATTCTTGCAAGGTTCTTCTAGCAGCCTTTTGGTGTGGGGGTCTTTCCCTCAGGTGGGTTCCAGGCTGGTTCTATGGCCATGTATTTCATGGTTATGTTTTTCTGCCAGATTTTAGATTCATCTCCCCAGTCCCTAAACTAGCCTGCCTCAACTTCCCCCTCAGAGGATTTACACACTTATTCTTAAGGTCATTCTTCTATAATTACTTTCTACTGGTTAGGGGCAGTAGGCGCTACCTGACCAGGTATAAAACCCTATGCTACTCTTTGAGGAAAGATGAATCTGGCACTGTGGGTGGAGCTAGATGAAATCCCCGTATGGTTAACAAGGCATTGATTTTGGAAGAAATAAACTGAATTAGAATTTTGAAGATCTATGATCCCACTAATAGGATACCGGACCACAAGAGAAGGTCCAGGTACCTTCAGAAGCTGTTTCCTCCCAAAATTGATGGGGTACAGTAGTTTTCCTTGAGTTCTTTTATGCTGTTAGTTAACTCTAAGAAGAGATTGTGGTAGACCTGCTGGATTTGGGTATAAACTGCCAATCCCAGTTTCCACAGCAGTGGTTATGCTTAGGATAGCTAGGAGAGGTATGGAGAGAGGTACTGCCCTAGACTGTGTTATACAATATGGTATAAACATCCATATTTGGACTAATATGAACTGAAGAATAATCTTTTCTGAACAAATGGTGGGAATCAACTTCTGTTTGATTTTTTTTTAACATATTCTTCATTTTGTTATTTCTGCTTGCTTTAGTTATATTCAGAGCATTCCAGTTGTTAATAATGAACAGAGAGGTGATTTTTCCTATATTGGAAATTTGATGACAAAAGAGTTCATAGGTCAACAATTGATTCTAATCATCAAATCTTTGGATACCAATGAAGAAGGAGGAAGGTATGTCTGAATGTAACACTTGTTCTAATTTGCTCTTCTGACTTTCTGTATTAAAATATAGTCCTGTGAAAATATAATTAAATACATTTAACCTAGCTATCTAAAGTCCTTTATTTTTAATATGCATATCAGCTTATTCCGTTTCTTCAAAATCAATAAAATTGCAGGGTTTTTTTGGCTATAAAATTTGTATTATTCTAGAGATGGCTAGTAATACTATCTAAGAGATTTGTTTCACTTCTCATATTTTACTATTTCATTTTATTGATTTACTAAAGACCATAGAATTATTTATAGAAATTATTTTTTTGCAGAGCATGAAATTTTGACCTAAACTCTGTACATAAGGACTGTTATATGTGTATTGATGAAATAAATGAAAAGACTGAGATAGCTATAATTAAGTCTGCACAGTCAGTGAAATATTAGAGATAAAACGTCATAATGATATTAGGTTAAAATAGTTCTTTTTGAATGCAGGAAACGACTGCTGGCTATCTTACAGGAGACGCTTACTCTACCCACAACCCCAGTTTCCCTCATTTCTTTTCTTGTTGAGAGACTACTCCATATCGTTATTGATGATAATAGGAGAACACAAATTGTAAGTAAGTTTCCCCATTGTTGATAAAGGCAAGAGGTTTTGGCTAATGACATTGTGGCTTATTTTATAATCTGTTTGGAACCTTTTCTTTGTCTGTCTTTAATCATGTCTTAGTTTTGTCTCTCCAAGTTTATACACTTCTTAAAACCTTAAAAAGTAGGTTTCGAGGGCATGGATGTGGCTCAAGTGGTTGAGCACCCACCACCCACATGGGAGGTCCTGGGTTCTATTCCTGATGCCTCCTGAAAAAACAAAAACAACCAACCAGCAAAACAAACAAAAAACCCAACTCAGGGAAGCTAATGTGACTCAGTGGTTGAGCACCAGCTTCCCACTTAATGAGGTCCTGGATTCAATCCCCAGTCCCCAGAACTTCAGGAAAAAAAAAAGTTTTTCCTCTTTAGTTAACTGTTATTGTGTTGAATCAATTTGAAATGGAGCTCGTTTGGTAAGAGCTAACATATGGTATGAGATTTTGCCTATGAGTCATTCATCCCTAGAGTGTTTGATAGCTGGCTCAAATTATACATAGCTGGGTTAAAATCCCCTCTGACACTTTTGGGCTTTGTGCCTTTGGGTGAATTTACTTAGCATTTTTACTTGTCTGTAAAAGAAGAATAACAAAACCTACCTTTCATTGTGCAGTGAGATAATGCTCTTAAAGTACTTTGTTAATACAGAAATTGTTAACTTTTATAATATTACTATTTCCAGAAATGTTGTTTTCCCTGGTGCAGCTGAAAAAGACCTGTATTATTGCTTTTCATAAAATCATAAAATCTCAGAGTTGCAGGTTAATTCAGTGTTCATCTTTTCCAATTCCTCCTAATACATATGAACTTATACATGGATACCTTTTTTTATAACATTCCCATTAAGTGGTTATCCAGCCTCTGCTTACATCCAGTTAGGATGCAGCCTTTTCCTGAATTAGCTACTTCTAATATTCTAGTGGCTCTGATTGGAAAATTCTTCCTTATGCTATCATTATTATGTATTGATTGCCCAAAGGAAGAAGAAAAGAGTCTCCTATTTCTCTTCAAGTAGCTGAACAAAGGAGGGATTGGGGATTGTAGGCAGAGATTTTTAGTTTATAGTGTCTACTTTTAGGTAACATAATTCATTTTATCTGTTTTTCAAATACTTTATATGAGGGATAATTTTCAACATCTATGTGCCTATTTACCTTTTTTTCAAATAATTTTTGAGTTTTCATTTGGGCTTATTGTTCTGTTTTCCTCAAGCAGCTGTCTGAGGTGTTTTACTAACAGAATGTATGGTATTTTCACCTGGGTATTTTGCTCTTTTTGCCAATAAATTGTGATATTTCTTGGGGTTTTATGTAGCTGTTTGATATAATTTGCTGATCTAGAAAATGTATTAAAGCATGTACTCTGAATTATAACTTCCATTACTGGTACCAGGTTACAGAAATTATCTCAGAGATTCGGGCACCAATCGTTACTGTTGGTGTTGATGATCCAGCTGAAGCAAGGAAGAAAGAACTCAAGGCAAGTCACTTCTAAGTTAAATAAATGTCTGGTACAGTATAGTTTTCTCAGTCTATTTCCTTTTGCTATACATTTTGGAAATTGTACTCAGACAGTCGAATTGTTGATTAAATATTAAACTATCTGAAATGTTGCCAGATTATGTCAGCCTATTTCAGGAAGATTATAACTTTATCCCTATATGTCACTGCTGTTTAAATACTGGATTACTGAGCTATTAAATAATACTCTAGAGTGCTACAAATTTTCATAATAATTTTTGGTGTTTAAACAATTTCTATCTTTCTTTAGATGGCTGAAATAAAAGTTAAACTTATTGAGGCAAAAGAAGCTTTGGAAAATTGCATTACCTTACAGGATTTTAATAGAGCATCAGAGTTAAAAGAAGATATAAAAGCATTAGAAGATGCCAAAATAAACCTAATGAAAGAGACAGAGCAACTTGAAATTAAAGAAGTCCACATAGAGAAGGTATAGGTAACTCTTTGAACTACTAAATCCCAGCTGTCATTAATCATCTTAACTAAATGTTGTTTTCTTTCTTAACTCAGAAAGCTGCCAAAATATATTTACTTTGCAGAGTTTCAGAACAGCACCATGAATTAGAATGAAAAAAAGTATTTTTCCTCATGTTCTTTTCTACTTTGGACTTTGAAAGGCTTTAATTAACTCTAATTATTCTAAGTAGATCTTTATTTGCTACCTTCACATGCTAATATCTAAAATCGAAGTCTTTCTTCCTTGTCAGGGAAACTTACCTTCCAGTGGTTTCCTTCTGATTTTTCTTTTGGTCTTAAAATGGTTTAGTAAAGGAAAATGTGTCCATCTTTTCCCTTATTTGTGGAATACCCTTGCCCTTTCAATTCTGTAGATGGATGAAAGTTCCCATAGTCTTACAGAAAATAATGGGGACATCTTTACTGATGCTGAATATTTTGTCTTTCATTTTAGAATGATTCTGAGACACTACAGAAGTGTCTTATTTTGTGCTATGAACTGTTGAAGCAGATGTCTATTTCAGCAGGTATAGGTGCAACCATGAATGCGCTCATTGAATCTTTGGTATGTTGATGACCTTAAGATTTTTCTTCTAACTTACTCCTCCTTGATTTTATAAGCAATGTGTTCCCTTGGGGCTTAAAAGGATAGAAAGGTTGCTATTTTAAACATCTGGTAAATACAAATGGTAAAAACAATATAGTGGTTACTTAGTATTGTGAGGATTAAATGAGATATTGCATGTGAAGGACTGGTACATAGTGAATACTCAATAAATACTAAGTTATAATTATTCTTTTAAAAGGTTTTAAGTATTAATCCACAGTAGTATCATTTCATCATGCACCCAGTAGTAAAAAACTTTTGAGATATTTTACATTCTGTTTTTTTGTTTTGTACTCAACACATTGCAGTTTGGACAAGTCACACTTCATGTTCAGTAGCCACCTGTGGCTAGTAGCTACAATATTAGAGCAACTGTACAGTAGTTTTTTTTTTTTTTTTTTTTTTTCCCAATGGTACTACATATCCAGAGCAAATTCTGAATGTGCCCAAGGTTTTACAGGCTTCTCCCAAAATTATTTTTACTTGGGATTAGTGAAAAACAGCAGTGGATGTCGTCTGAAATCTGGTACCTTGGGTTGTCATGAGTTTTCTAAATGCAGAAAAAAGACTGGTTGTTGTTTATAACAATCTATAGCTTCTGATGAAAAACTAGATTCTACTCAACCACTAGAGTTTAGTTTTATTTTTACTGAAGAAGATGTCTTCAGTGTAAAATGATGGTAATACTTCGGTACTTTATGTTTGGTTCTATTACAAGAAAATGGGTAAAGTAAATTATAGTATACTTATTTAAGCAATTAAAGTACTAAATATGAAGGGCTATATATGTGGGAAGGTATATAACTTGAGTGAAGACAACACAAAATGGAATGGTCATTTGATTTTTAAGTGTATATAAAAACAATCTATGGCTAAAGATTGAAAGATACCATGTAGGAATGTAAATAGGCCAGCTGTTTGTATAAAGGAGTTAATATTTTTATCAAGTTACTTTATTATAAATAAGAATTCATAAATTATTCATTAAATATTTATTGAGTGTACCTAATATATACACTAAATGATGGGGATAGATTCCTCAGTATACAAAACACATGTGGACTCTGTCCTCATAAATCATTCTGGTCAGATGAGGAGACACCAATCAGATAAGTAAATGGAACCTTTGCCATTAATAAGTGTCCCAAAGAAGAACTGTATGGTCAAATGTGAATTAATAGAGGAATGTGACCTATTAATGGAAGACATGATATTTGATACTTGAGTAGATATTAACTAGGTCTAAAAGGGAGAGAATGTTTTAGATCTGCTCCCTCCAATACTGTAGCTGCCGGTAATACATGGCTGTTGAATGCTTGAAATATGTCTAGTCCAAATTGAAATGTGTTGTAAATGTCAAAATAAACTGGATTTCCAAGACTAGTACAAAAAAAATGAAAGTAAAATATCTATGATAATCTTTTTATAAAGATTACATGTGCAATGATAATATTTTGGTTATATTGGGTTAAATATATTAAAATTAATTTACCTGGTTCTTTTTATTTTTAATGTGCCCACTAAGAAATTTTTAAAAATGAAATATGTAGTTCTTGTTTGTGGCTTGCATTATATTTCTTTTGGATATCCCTGAATAGGAGGCATTGAAATCAGACCAGTTGGACAAGCCAGAGAACAAGGGATAACATGGTACAATGTGAGCCTGGTAAAGATGACACAATGTGGCATTCTTATTTGTCATGTTAAGGAGCTTTATCTCTGACCTGTGAACATTGAGAAGCCATTAAATCAATTTTAGCACAGTGGGGTCTGCTATATTCTTCTGTTTTAGCAATTTAATATTTATCTTTTTTAATTTTTCTTTTTTATTGAAAAATATCTTCTGAGTTAATAGACAATACAGAAATGAAATAGATGCAAGAAATTCCACAGGAATTATTGTTTTGACCATGTTTTTAATATAATGTTTGTCAGTTCTTGCCACAATTATTTTAATTTCTAATTTCTAATTCATTTTAGATTCTCCCTGGAATAATAAGTGTTCACCCTATAGTAAGAAATATGGCTGTTTTATGCTTGGCATGCTGTGGATTACAAAATCAGGATTTTGCAAGTAAACACTTTGTTTTACTATTGCAGGTAGGATTGATTTTTTTGGTGACAAAATTCTAATTGTGGGGGCCGGCTGTAGTCCAATTGGTAGGGTGCCGGTTTACCACATAGGAGGCCCCGGATTTGGTTCCCGGGGCCTCCTCGAGCAGGCAGACCGCCTTGAGAAGGCAAGCCGCCACGGGCAGGGCAAGCCCCCGCGAGCAGGCAGGCCGCCGTGGGGTAAGCTGACTCAGTGGGTCGCCGCGGCGGGGGTAGACAGGCAGACACAGAAGAACGCAGAGATGAACACAGCAAGAACAAGCAGAAAGGGGGGGATATGTAATAAAAAAAAATTTCTAATTGTACTTCAGGAAATAAATACTCTATTTCTGTGGTGATAGTGCTAATACTCTACATTTTTCTATTCCAAAGTTTATTGAACTGAGTTTATGGATGATTTTTAGGGGCTCTATGATTTTCATTTTTTTATTTCTTTCTTATTAAAAAGTGTCAATTATTTAAGGTATTCTTTTAATTAATCATATAGCAAATATTGAGTGCATATTATGTGCTGCACGGTACCATTCTAGTCTCCAAGTATGTGATAGTGAAAGAAAAAACCAGATAAAAGTTCTTTTCCTAATGGAACTTACATTCTAGAAGGGAAAAACACAATGAAAAATAAACATGTAGAATGTCAGATGGAGAATAATAAAATAGAGTTGGAAAATAAGGAGTAGGAATAGGGAGAGAAAGCTGTTTGGTTGAGAAAAGCCTCACAAATAAATTGACATTTGGGCCAATACTGGAAGGAATTAGAGTGAAGCTTGTGGCTATTACAGGTGAGTTTTCCAAGCAGAGGGAAGAGCAGGGGAGAGGCCTTGAGGTAGGACTTTACTTGGCAAATTCAAGGAGCATGTTCTTGCCCTGGCCACAGATTGCTAGGGCAGATTGAGCAAAGGGGAAAATAGTAGGTGATAGGTTTGCAGGAGGCAAAATGGCCATTTCTTCTAGGGATTTAATAGACTGTAAAGGTGTTAACCTTTACTCTTCACAGGATGGTAAGGAATCAGAGGGTTTTGAGCAGAGGATTGGTGTGATATGGGTTGGTGTAGACCAGGTGTTGGCAAAGCTTTTCTATGAAGGGTCATAATAATACTTGAGGCTTTGCAGACCATATGCTTTATCTCAACTGCTCAACTTTGCTGTTGTAGCCTGAAAACAGCCATAGATAATATGCAAATGAATAGGTGTGACTGTAGTGCAATAAAACTATTTGTGGACCTTGAAATTTCAAATTTCATATGATTTTCACGTTACCATTTAGAAAGTTAAAACTGTTCTTAACTTGCAGGCCTACAAAAACAAGCGGTGGGCTGGACTTATCCCACTGGTCATAGTTTGCAAATCCCTAGTGTAGGGGTCTGAGGATGGAAGCAGTGATGCTAATAAGGAAAGTCTTGCAATATTGCAGGAAAAAAGATGATGATGGCTTTGACCAGGGTGGTGGTTATTGGGGTAGTGAGAAGTGGTGGTAATCTAAGATGGAAGATAAAGTCTAGAATTCGCTAATGAAACTGATGTGACATGTCAGAGAAAGAGGTCAAAGATAACTAAGGATGTGGTAGACAGTATGGGGAGAGTGTGACGTCCTGGATAGCAAGTGGAGATGACATATTAAAGAGGACAGAATGAACCAACTTTCCAGTGCTGTTGAAAGTTTGGTGAGGATTGATAATTGACCATTGCATTTGGCAACTAAGGAAGTATTTGGTGGCTTTCAAGAGAGTAGTTTATGTGGAGGCAGTTTATGAGAGGGCAGTTGATTGTGTGATATTCTTGAGTAGGCTAGAGGGGATGGAATCTAGTTTATCAGTGGAAGGATTTTACTTTTTACTTTTTAATTCCTTGATTTTGGACATCTGTCTTGGACGTTGGGACTAGCCTAAATTGGAAAAGATAACTCTCTTCCATCTCTACTGTATAAAAAGACATTTTGATTCATAGAGCCTCTGATGTTGCCAAATGTAATGGGATAAAAAAGCTACAAGGAGTTTTGGTGAAAGTTGCTTGCCAACAGGTAAACTAAGGTAGCAAAGAAAAGCTTTGTGTGCCCATCTTGAAAATAACATGGATCATCATTTTTCAACATGCCAGTTGTACCCAACATAAACCCTTATCTTGAAGCATCCTTTATTGTGGCTTATAATTTTGCCAAGAAAAAGGATGCATAGATTAGAGATCCTGGGGAAGTCATATGTCCTGAAAACTGACTGGTGGCTTGTATTTTTTTTTTTTTTTTTTTTTTAAAGATTTATTTATTTTATTACATATCTCCCCTTCCCCCTGCTGCGGCAACGGGCCGAGATTGGAC
>PVKH010011436.1:0-17769 GCA_004027955.1 Chaetophractus vellerosus
AATGCAAAAAAACAGTAGTGTTTCTATACACTAGTAATGACCAAGTTGAGGAGGAAATCTTTTAAAAATCCATTTACAATAGCAAGAAAAAGACTCAAGCATCTAGGAATTAATTTAATCAGGAATGTAAAGAATCTGTATTCAGAAAACTACAAAACACTGCTAAAAGAAATCAGAGAAGACCTAAACAAATGGAAGGGCATTCTGTGTTTGCAGATTGGAAGACTAAACATCATAAAGATGTCAATTCTGCCCAAACTGATTTATAAATTCTACACAGTCCCAATCAAAATTCAAACAGCCTACTTTACTGAAATAGAAAAGTGAATTACTAAATTTATTTGGAAGGGAAAGGGGTCCTGAATAGCCAAAAATATCCTAAATAAGGAAGAACAAAGTTGGAAGACTCATACTCTCTGACCTTGAAGTATATTATAAAGTTACAGTGGTCAAAACAGCATGGTATTGGCTTAAAGATAGAAACACTGATCAATGGAATCTAACTGAGAAGTCAGAAATATCCCTGCACCTCTATGGTCAACTGATTTTTGATAAGCCTACCAAGTCCACTTTTTTTGGGACAGGACAGTCTCTTCAACAAATGGTGCTGGGAGAACTGGATATCCATAACAAAAGAATGAAAAAAGACCCCTTTCTCACTCCCTATACAAGAATCAAATAAAAATGGATCAAAGATCTAAACGTAAAAGCCAGGACCACAAAACCCCTTGAAGATGTTGTAGGGAAATATCTTCAAGACCTTGTAGTAGGTAGGGCTCTCTTAAACATTCTACCCAAAGCATGAGCAACAAAAGAAAAAAATAGATAAATGGGATTGCCTCAAAATTAAACACTTTTGCACCTCAAAGAACTTTGTGAAGAGGATAAAAGGCAGCTTACACAATGAAAAAATATTTGGAAATCACACATCCAACAAGGGTCTAATATCCTTGATATATAAAGAGATCCTACAACTCAACAAAAAAAGGACAAATGACAAAATTTAAAAATGGACAAAAGTTCTGAACAGACATTTTTCTAAAGAAGAATACAAATGGTGAAAAAACACATGAAAATTGTTCACCATCATTTGCAAATCAAAGCTACAATGAGATCTTATTTCATATCTACTAGAATGGCCACTATTATATAAAAAACAGAAAACTGCAAGTTTCAGAGAGGATGTGGGGAGATAGGAATGCTTAACCACTGGTGGTGGGAATGTTGAATGGTACAGCCACTGTGGAAGTCTATTTGCTGGTTCCTAAGGAAGTCAGATATAGATCTGCCATGTGCCCCAGCAATACCACTACTAGGCATATATCCAGGAGATCTGAGAGTAGGTACACAGGCATTTGCACACCGATGTTCATAGCGGCTTATTCATAATTGCTAAAAGACGGGTCCCAGGTGTCCATCAACTGATGAATGAATAAACCAACTGTGGTATATATACACATGATGCAATATTTTTCAGCTGTAACAAAATATGAAGTCGTGAAACATGACAATATGGATGACCCTGGAGGACATTATGTTGAGTGAAGCAAGCCAGACACAAAAGGACAAATATTGTATGATTTCGCTATTATGAACTAAAAATAATGAACAAACTCATGGGATTACTAGCTAGAATATAAGCAACCAGAGACTAGAATGCAGTTAGAGAATGGAAAGCTGAAGTTTAATCTATGCAGCATTGGTAAAAAGGTTGTTTGAAAAATTTTGGAAATGAATAGAAATGGTGAAAGGACAGCACAAGGTTTTTAATTAGTAGCAATAACATATGGGTATGATAGTGGTTGAAAGGTAAAGTCTAAGGGCTTGTATATCATTAGAAGGAAAGCTAAAAATGAAACATGGGACTGTATAAGCATAACAAACCTTGTGAAAAATGAATATGTTTAATAGTGCATATACAAGAATGTTTTTCTCTGAAACATAATAAATATATGTTAATGTAACAAGAAGTTAATACCAGGGTGATATTTGAGCAAAACTATACCAAGACAAACTATGGACAGCAGTGTATAGTAATATATTAATAATCTTCCATAAATCATAAAAAAAAGGAAGTATGCCAATTTAAAGAAACTAGGCAGGGGCCGGCTGTAGCCCAGTGGATAGGGCGCCGGTTTACCACATGGGAGGCCTTGGGTTCGGTTCCCGGGGCCTCTTCAAGCAGGCAGACCGCCTTGAGAAGGCAAGCCGCCTTGAGAAGGCAAGCTGCCGTGGGAGGGGAAAGCCGCCGTGGGCAGGGCAAAAGCCGCCCGCTAGCAGGCAAGGCTGCCACACGGTGAGCTGACCTGGCGGGCCCCCACAACGGGGGGAGACAAGCAGACACAGAAGAATGCAAAAATGAACACAGCAAGAACAAGCAGAAAGGGGGGGATATGTAACAACAACAAAAAAAAACGAAACTAGGCTACATATTGTTTGACTCCATCTACGTAAAATGTAAATACAAATTAATTGCAGAGACAGAAACAGGTTAGTAGTTATGCATGGCAGGGGAAGGAAAGAAAGATTGAGAGGTGACTATAAGGGGTAGAGTTTTTTTGTGTTTATTGGCGTTTTGTTGTTTTTTTCCTTTCTTTTTTTGGAGTAATGAAAATGCTCTAATATTGATTGAATGACGAATGCATAATTCTGTGATTATACCAAATGCCATTGATTGTATACTTTAGATGAATTATATGGTTTATGATTATGTTTTAATAAAACTGATTTTAAAAAAAGGCCTCTGAATCAAGTCCCAGTGGGAACTGGTTCTGTCTTTCTCACCATCTATTTGTCCAGCTAGTTTTTGCATGATCATGTTCTGTAACTTCCTCATACTTCCGATATAGCTGCCAACCCTATGTTTCCAACCTGCTCCTTGGAGAAGGAAAAGAGAAATCACAAATGTAATTGCTAGAGAGAAATGGCCACCAAAAAAAAAAAAATTCCTACAGCTTGTTAAACGCAACATGCAAACTCAATCTTCCATTTCTAACATCTCTGCCTTTCCTAGTACAATCACTTCTGATCTCTCCGGCAGGACTTTGACTCCAGTGGTGAAACAAGCAGCAGGAGAAAATGAAGTCTTAATTGAAAACAAAATTTAACTTAAACATTGACAGGAAAAGCTAAAGAAATTGATAAAATGCATGCATTTAAGCAAAGGGCAATTTTTAGGAAAACATAAGAAGGACCAAAGTAAGAAATAGTTAAGGTCACAGCAGGCACAGCTCATAGTCACTTGGATAAAATAAATATTTATTAATCACAGATTGTGCCAAGCTCCACGTAACAAACTGCAGAAGAATACTTAGTGTTTACACTGCTTTTTGTAATTTTCTGAGATTCAGAAACAATCGTGAGAAAAACAATTATCTTTATTTCTAGTTTACAGATGAAGCAAGTGAGTTACAATAAGGTTAAACAGTTCAACATTATATAGTAAGTAAGTGACAGAATAGGAATCCATATTACTGCCTTCTGACTCCAAGTACAATGCTCTTTCTGTACCATGGTGCCTTATTTCATTTGCACCTCTAAAACAGCTACTGTTACTAATACTCGTACTAATAACAATCACAGCTAACATTTACTGCTCATTTAATCTGTGCTAGGCCCTATGTTAAATACTCTACCTTAGCTAAATATATTACCTAATCAAATTATCCCAACAGCTGAATGAGTTAGGCATCAGTCTTCTCATAAAAATTAATTGAGGCTTACAAAGTTAAGTACATTATGTTGTACAAGACAGCCGAAGGTCCCTCATCCAGTAAGTAGCAGAGCTCGACTCAAGCATCAACTATGTGATTCTAGAGTCTCTTCATGGCTAGCACCAGGGATTCCCAAACTTGCCTGATGAGAGCACTCACCTGGGTATTACAAAGAATATGCATTTCTATGTCCTTGCTCCAGGCTTCTGATTTAGTAGGCCAGCCACGAAGCCCAAGAAGGTGATTTCTGAATAAGCTTTGGCAAAATATAAACAAACCTTTGGCAAATAGGGAAAAAAATTCTCTATATTGAGCATGTTAATTTCAACTCCTCTAACTTATCCTGTAGTCAGGGGATGGCAAACTTTTTCTGTAAAGGGTCAAATGGTTAATATTTTAGGCTTTGCAGGCCATACAATTTCTGCTACAAATACAGCTGCTGCTGTAGCATGAAAGAAGCTATAGACAATGTGTTAATGAATGGGTGTGGCTGTGTTCCAATAAAACTTTATTCACCAAATGTGAATTTCATATAATATTCACATGCCATGAAATTTTATTCTTGTTTTTCCAACCATTTGAAAATGTTAAACCCATTCATAGATCACAGAAACTGGTGGGTTAGACTTGGCCTGCAGGGTGTTGTTTCCCCATACTCGTGTAAGACTTCAGTTAATTAAGAGTTAATCAAGACTTTAGTTAATTCCTAGAGCCCTTCCCCCTTCAAGAATGTAGGTCTCCACATAACCCGAAAAAGCCTGTTCCTCAGTGTCTCCTGATAACCCGGGAAGCCTGCTACTGTCCTTGGAGCCACAGATAACCCCTCCCGTCCCGGGCTTCTCTGAACTTGCGTCATTGCTTTTCGAGTGAATCGGGTGGGTACCCTCCCACCTAGAGCTTCTCGGAGTTTGCGACTTGCTTATCAACTATGAACACATGTATATGCTCCCCATGTCCTTGGTTACTGCTTATAAATCCTGTGACGACCTTGGGTTGGGGTCTATGGCATTACCCACTGTCGAGAGGCCTAGATCCTAACTCGAGTTAGAAAATAAAGCTCCCTTTTGCTTTTGCATTGTCGGTGTGGTCTCGTCCATGCGCCTGGGGATCTAAAATCGGGCATAACACTTGCTCTAGCCCTCTTTCCCTCAAAGATTTGTTCCAACTGGAACGTAGTTGATGGGAAATTCTTTACCCAGTTTAGCCTTTTTGACATTTCCAGTTATGTCCCCACTCATTTTTGTCCTCCTGTCTCCTGCCTCCCTACCTGATGTCTGGATACTGTCCCATTTGAAATTCTAAAGTACAAAAGAATATTCCTCTAACAATCCTGTAAATAGTGCCATGAGGTCTTTTGTGAAATAAACTAATAAACCAAACCATGTTTACTAGAAATAAATGCATTATAAGGAATAAGGAAGGAGCTCTTGCAAACTATTTAGGCCATATCCACAGGATCATAAGTGGATTTTATCATTTCAGTGGATCATTACCAATCAGCCTTCAGCTTAGGAACTGTTAGGATCATTTGGCAGGCAACCACCCAAGCTCATGGTGATCAGAATTGGTATGCATGCCTGGATGTCAGAAAACCTTTGTCTTATAGCTTTAATCAATGTATAATCACATCCTGTTGGTTTTCCACTTCACTGAGTCCTTTTCTAATAAGATATCTCTGCAACTCTCTTCAAAAAAAAAAGCCTCCTTGAATTTCTCTCTAATTGAAAACAAATAATTTTAAACTACTAGGTGAAGAAATGCTTTATTCACAAGATACTTAGTACTCTTTATTATCAGCATTTTTTTCCAGTTTTATTTCAAATACTTTCTAAGATACACACTTTTTGTTTGCTGAGGAAAAATATTACGTTGGGTTTAATTATATATTAAAACAAACAAAAAAAAAAGCCTATTTGGAACACATGACTGTGTTCTAAGACTTTGTGAATGAAATTGTGTGTAACACTTGGGAAACTCTGACTCCTACAGAATTCTATGGTTGAAAGGGATCTTGGAATTACCTAATCCAACTCTCTCCCCATTTTATGCTTGACTCAAAATATTCCTAAAGTTATTACCTAGCAAGTACTTAAACACTTTCTGTGACAGAGAGCTTAGTAATTATTATAACAGGTATCACCATATTTAAACAACCCTGTTAGCGTTTCCTTCCTCATTTTAAGCTATAATTTTCTCATTGTAACTTTTTCCCAATTGCTCTTTGGGCACAAAAATTCCAAATATAAATTAATGACATCACATAATCTATTCAGAAATGCTAATGCTCTGTGTGTGTACGTGTGTGTGTGTGTGTATGATTCTGTGTTCTATGGTAAACATAAAGTCTTTTGGCCAAATAAATAAATCAGGGAAAAAAGCCAATGGTTATGCTCCACTTTGTGCCATGTGAGTACTTTGGTTTCAGAATTGCCTATAGAATAAGATATAGATTGAGAGAGGCAAAGAAAACCTGGTCTGAGTCAAATTGAGCTCAAGAAAAAAGACATTTGATTATGAAACCACCTTCATTCCTGCCTGGTTTAGAACTCCAGTGTCTAATGTTTCATACCAGGCATGTGGAATTTTCTTAAATATAGAATTCAAAGCAGGCATTAGATGATAAACTTGGAATTTCATGCAAAGGTTGGGAACAGGAAAGTCGAAAGGTGTGAATAAATTCATCAACTGGACACAGTGAAATGAAAATGGGCCTTCATGAAAAATCCTCATGAAAAATTCCTCTGTAATTTACGGTGTGTAGACAAAACAGCTCAGACAAAGGCACCCCATGTTATCTCAAGATCCCCTGATTCGGTTCCTAACACTGGTCCAGCTAAAAGGACAATCATTTAGATATGCAAATGAAGACCTCTGTAGTGGTCAAAAGCTACGGACTCAGCCATATAATAAGATATATAGTCTGCAGCTATTGTCTCTGCCATGTTTTCTTCATGTGGTTAATATATGCAAAGTGTGTTGAACTGTACTTGACACAGAATGAGTAAATGTAAACATATGCTACTTGTGACCAATATAACATAGCTCTATATTACCTTTTACCAGGCTGATACGTAATTGTAGATTTCTGTGTTTGTTGCAAACTGAAAGCTCTTCAAGTTTAGGGCCTTGTGTTAATTACTGGTTTAATTACCGTGTCCCTTAGTAACATGTTGAACACAGTGGGTCTTCAATAAATGTTTTTCATATTCTCTTTGTTGGGTAACTTGTGCTTTAGATCATTTAATTTTTTTCTATAAATACATGGATATGTCAATGTAATAACAGAAAGTTTGAGATTTCAAAATAAATCTTATAAGCCCTGGACTCTGAAAGGCTTGCTTTAATCACTGAAGGTGGAATATGCCAAATCATATAAATAGCTAATTAAAATTTCTCCTTGACTACTTAAATTAAAAGACTCACATTAAAACTTGCAAATAGGACAAAAAGCAGCAGTGAATAAGTATAGAAACTGACATGCTGTTATATAGTCCTGCATACATAATCTCTTTCAATTAATGAATCTCCAGGACTATTTCTTCAGTAATTTTCATAAGAATTTTAAATTTCATTTTTAGGTTGGACAGTTAAATAGAAAGAATTTTATAAATGTATCCAAACCTGATCTCAGCCAGGGAACTTCCAAACAAAGCTCAGCCAGACAACAAAAACCTATACTAAGGAATATAAACATAATCATTGTGGGGAATAAGATTCTCATACCCTGACAGGGTTATATCTAGTTCTTTCCATGTGCCTCATTGATAAATTTAAAGATATGATCTGATTTGAGATATGACTGAATTTGTGTAACAGTGACCATGTTAATAACAAGGATTTACTCATTTTGCAAAATTCCTTGGAAAAGGTTAAATTAAAGCCTGTAGTTTAAAAGAGGAAATGTCAAGTTGCTTGCCACCTACATGGAGAAGAACTGGGAGGGCTTTGTGGGTGCTCTGGAGTCCCAGAGGAGTCTAAACTAGTATTCAGGGAGTCAGTGGTTCTGTGAACAGGACAGGCATGTTTGGCACAACTTTATTTGGATGTGAGCTGAGGAACCCCCAGAAGGGAATCTCAGGCTAAGGGAAGAGGCAAAAACAGTGCAACCCATTATTAAAACCTTAGTTACCAACGGGAAATAGAGGTGCTGGTGTCTGTTACTTGAACTTGTGCCAGGACAAGGTCTAGCTATAATACTCAGCAGAGTGTGTATAAATGAAGGTTCAAGGAGTTATTCCAAAAGGGATCTTGGGACCTGAGTCACAATGACATTGCTTCAAGGACCAGGTGATAAATTATGACATTGTCGGGGTAGGGGGATGTGATGATTAGGCTAATGTATCAACTCGGCCAGGTAATTGTGCCCCATTGTTTGGTCAAGAAAACACTGGACTAATAGTAATACAAGGACATTTATGGACTTTAATCACCAGTGAGTTTACTACATAGGTGGCTGATTACATCTACCATCAACCAGGGAGATTGTCTTCAGCAATGAGAGACGTTTTATCCTGTCAGTTGAACGCCTTAAAAGGGGAAGTGATTTCAGCATTCAGAGAGAATTTCCCAGCTTGACTTCGGACAGCCAATGTCTGCTGGGAACTCATCAAGGACCTTCATTGGAGCCCCTGGTTTGTAGCCCACCTGCGGAATTTGGGCTTGTGCATCCCCACAGTGACATGAGAGAACTTTATACAATCTTATGCTTTTCACAGATAGCTCCTGTTGATTCTGTTTCCCTAGAGAACCCTGACTGCTACAGGGGAGTCTTCCCACTTCTGCATGGATCACAATATGGCTCTACTGCAGAGAGGCCCTGAAGGGAGAGCTGTGCCGTGTGGGGCCTAGTGCGTCTGGAACCCTGGGGAGCCCAGCAGACACTGACAAGCCGAGCGTGATCTCATAGATGGTGAACACAGAGTGAGGAGCTGCCTTTCACAAGCACCTTGTGGGGAGCTGGCACCCACTAGGAAACCTGTGAGGAAGAACATACTGGCCAGGCCACATGCAGGACACCCCTGAGTTGCTGAGGAGGTCAGCAGGAAAATATGAGTATTTAGGTAACTATGACTTTATCTATGTCTTCAGGCAATGCTAGCCGTGGACTTCAGGGGTTCAACGAGATACTGTGAGAATTCTTTTTATCAAAACTAGTATTCTGGGAGCAGAAAGTTCTCAAAAATTAGGCTGCACCTCCTCTATCCAAACATTTCTTTTATACTCTACCACCCCTTTAGTTCCTGGATGGCAAGTCCCTTACTATCACTGCACATGCACTCTGAGTATTTAGTCCTTTACTCATTATTTCATTTTCATTAGTAATGTTCTTTTACTCTGTCCCACCAATCTACAGCACACTCACTTTTCAAAGCTCTGCCCAACTAAGTTTCTTTGTGTTTTGTTTTTTTTTAACATATCCCCTCCTCTTTCTGCTTGCTCTTGCTGTGTTCATTTTTTTTTTTTTTTTGCGTTCTTCTGTGTCTGCTTTGTCTCCCCCCGTTGCGGCGACGCACCGAGTCAGCCCACTGGTGAGCGGCGGCCTTGCTCACTCATGGGCGGCTTGCCCCACTGGCAGGTGACTCTGCTCTGCTTGCAGGCGGCTCCGTTCTGCTCGTGGGCAACTTGCCCTGCCCGTGGCGGCTCCGCCCTGCCGGTGGCGGCTTTTTGCCCTGCCCACAGCAGCCTTGCCCCACCCACGGCGGCTTGCCCCCTCAAGGCGGTCTGCCCCGCTCAGAGAGGCCTCCGGGAACTGAACCTGGGGCCTCCCATGTGGTGTACTGGCGCCCTACCCACTGGGCTACAGCCGGCCCCCAACTAGGTTTTATCTTCCATGAAGTCCTTTCTCATAAGTCTAGTCCTCAAAGGTCCCTCCCACAAGGTAACGTATATATTCCTTTTTGCTATGTGCTAAATATTTCTTTTTATCTCTATGAACTCCCCAAATTAAAATTTAGCCTGCAGGAAGGGAGAATTTACATCTTAGATTTGTCATTGAATACATTGCTCAGGATAGTACTGAACATGGAATGTTGAACTTACATTGGACACTAAATAAAATAGGGTGATTGATGTACAACAGTTTTTTGCCTTGTGCAACTCTTATAAAAGTCAACATAATTGGAGAAAAATATTCAGAAATGTGTTTATTGGTTGGGTGTGTGTGGGTGTGTGGATGTATACATATCTCTCATATTGTTCTGGTTATCTTAAACTTTACAATCCTTAAGGAATCAACATTTTTAGGAGTTAGCTATTATTCCCATCAAGATTACCCTAGAGTTTACTTAACTAATGAAATAATGGCCAAGATGCATAGAATTATACTTACAGACTACACTGCCTGTAGGAGTTTTTGTTAATCTTCTTACGTGGCCACACGAAGGTACAGAGATAGAAACCTTTTCTTTGACAACTCAGAAAAGTAATAGCCACAGTCTATTTCTCAGGCTGTCAAGATTAAATTTACATAAAAAATAAAAGTGTAGTATACGTATTTATTTCCAAATATATCATACATACATAAATGTACATACACACACACACATATATATATACAGATAAATGTGCATATTTTCTCTCTAGAAGAAATAGGTATTGGTTTGGTGCTTTTGTGGGAGAAAGAGGTGGGGGGGGTGAACTGAAGGATCTTGAGGGAAATAACAGGAATGCTAACATTAAAGAGTAATGGTAGTTTGGGGTCCTAACAGAGGCTTCCCACCCCACTCAGTAGGGAACATACCTACTGAATGACTCCAAAAAGCCATAATGTCTGGGACTCAAGGCAGTTTTGGTGGAAGATACCCCCAGTTTACACTAAATGAGAGTGGGACCCATTAGCCGTTAAACTTTGAAAAACCAGCACAGCCATGGCAGGTACTTAAACTAGTATCAAGAGCAATAACGGTAACCAAAGGTCTATTCTCAGCCCCATATCCATGTATCACACCAGCAGGGTTACTCTCCTGCCCACAATGCTGGTAGGGTTCAGCAGCAATCAGGACTGACCTTTGAAGAAAATTCTGTACCCTGGGGACATCCTATGATTATCAGTAGAGGGCTAGTCCCCCAAATAAGTGATGGTCATTCTTGAAATAAACAAGTCAGAGCTCAAGAGGTTTAAAAGGAAAGAAGATGGAAGTTAATTTTTTTTACTCCAAATCAGAAAAGGGGAGAAATACTGCTTATACCTATCGTGCAAAGAATAAAGAGAAGTCATGGGAAACAGAGTTGAGCTAAAAGCAATGGTGAATGACTACTTTTCTTTTTTAAATTAATTCTCTATTAATTTGATTTTGAATTCAAAGGAAGTACAGAGTAAATAAAGTTATGTAAAATATTCCCATTTGTTGAATAAGTCTCATCTTCTCTGGAATTCAACAGTCTCAAATTTTTTTCTCAGAACCCAGGTCATCCTTAGGAAAAATTAAGATAATATGAACGAATAAATTTATATTACCTTAGCATAAATTTTCATAGCACACTGCACTTTAGTAGACCTGAGAGGAGATTAAAACTTCTTCTTCGGTTATGCAGTATTTGGCATGTATCTATGATATATGGCTTACCCTCTCTGATAAATTAAAATGCTCTTTCATAGCCACACAAAATATTTAAGGATTCTCCTCCAAAAATCATTTACCAGAAGATACATTGAACCATTAAAAGAGTATGGAAAAGATAACAATGTCTCTCAAAACCAAACAGAACATCTTTAATTTCTAACTAAGCATTTACTACCCACTGAGGAAGTGGAGAAGTGTGGATTGGATCAGAGTTTGCTCTTGATTTCATACATTTGTTAAGCTTAGCCTCCCCTTCCTTATATCATTTGGGCTTTGTGTGTGTGTGTGTCTATGTGAGTCTGTGTTTATTCGGGCTTGTAATCTATTGTAGATTTTCTATTAATAATGGCTTCAAAATTGACAAAATCAAACAAGAATCAGTACCAATCACAAAAGAGGAGGAGGATTGTTAATTTGGCTTTATGCAATGTATTTTTGCACATCAAAACCAAATAAATGAAAATTGTAGTGAGACTTCTGAGACAGCTATTTTAGCAAAATTGTGTTAAACAGGTTTTTATTCTACAATGGACATAACACACAATCATGTTAAATTCTGGGAATTAATGTTTGGTGACAAGTGAACAAGGCCAAAGGCATAGAAAAGGATAATAGCTGGAATGATCCAAAACAACAAGAGTCACCTGATTCCTGAAAAGAAGCCATGAAGATTGAACCAAGCACTAACATAGAAACAGGAGAAATATTAGACACTTTAAAAAAAGATGTCCTAATTCACAAAACTACAAAATTCAGCCTTACTAATAGGCCTACCATATACCCTATCCGTATCAGTCTCCCACATCAAAAATAATAAGAAAAATATATTAATAATATATTTTACTCAAAACTCCCAAAACTTCCCCAAACCTTCCGGAGTAGATACACTTAAATTATCCCCATTTCACTTGATGAAGAAACTGAGCCTCAGAAAGAACTCGCCCAAAGTCACACATCTGGAAGGTACATTAAAATGCAGGAACTTGAACTTGGGTACTCTGACTCCAAAGAAGTGCTTGTAACCGCTGCACTCTAATGTGAAAAGGAAATACTCCCAAAAGCCATGTAACCCTGAGATACACCACATGCTAGAGCAGCATCATGATGAGAAAAGAAATAAGAAAGAAAGAAAAGAGGTAATAATGCCATTATGCCTTAGACTCAGGAAACTATTCAGCAGAAAGGGATATTTGAGACTGTCATTTCCCATCACTTTCCAATCTTTTAAATGGTGTGGGATGATATCAATGCTCCTTAAAGAAGAATGCAAATGTCTTTCCACCTTGCTCTAAATCACATAAATTTCAGGTTCAAGAAGAGCTCATTTGGATCCTTGGACCTTGTCAAAAAGAAATTGGATACTTGAGCATTCTTGGAAAGAAGCTATCCTTAGCATGTAGACCAGAAGTCTCTATTTTCAGTAAGTATAAAAAGAAAAATACAGCATCATTTTAAAAAAAATTAAATAAACTACAATTAAACAGTAAATAAGCAGATAGTTCACAGAGTACTTGAATACCGATGGCATATACAACTCTTGGATTAGATTTCTAAAGTCAGGCTTGAACTAAAGGAATTTAGGTTAACCAAGGACTTGGTTTTTACACTTCTGCCAAGATTTACAAACCCTGGCTTGTGTCAATATGCTCTCCTCTGAGAGGCCATAATAGCTAAAAGCTCCTGGAAACATTAAATCAGATTAACCATTCAAAAGAGGCCAACACTGGAGAAGAGTGAGTCAGATGCACATTAATTTATTTGTTATTTCATAGTTTTATTTAATGCCTTTCTTCCTTAAAAGCTCATAGTGATACACAATATGGCCACAATAAAATCATGAAAAATATACAACTCTCCCTGTGTGAATATGAAGTACTATATAATACTTGTAAATGAAGTTCTATCAGGTAGCATGAAAAACCTAAACATGACATTGTCATGGTTATATCCATCACTTAGCCAATGCTGAAAGGACCTCATCTTTGTTTCTGTAAAGTGTTTTCCAACTCTAGCGTAAGAAGGTAAATTTTAAAAGAAGGCACTCCTGCTGACTGAAGAGCAAAATAATTATTTATCTCTGAATTTCTGTAAATCATTATGGAAATCTTCCCACAAATCTCTTCTACTTCTTCTTCTGATTCTATCAACTCCCCACAGTAAGCCCAAAAACAAAATGAGGGCTCTCATCTAAAATGTTTATAATAATTCTGGCTAAATGGGTTGTTTCTAACATGTATGTTATATGTCCCTATAATTGGAATGAGCACTTTATAAACATTTAAAAGATATTTTTAAAATTATGAATTCCTTCACCATTTCCTCTGAATGTGCCTAAGTGTTTACACAAACAAAAAGGTTTGTTTAAGCCTGCATTATAACAATTGTGTTTGGGTAAAAGAAAATCTATAATTCTACCATTATTCATTTTTTCTCCCATAGTATGAAAGAACATATTAGTTAGATCAAATTGCAAATCCAGTTATCTCGTGTGGAAAATTAAAGGGCTTTATCACTTTCAGCAAACAGAATTATCAAGCATGTACCACAGCCTTCTTTGTCAGCATCTCTCTGTATTTCTAATGCCATTTGTTTATAGTATAGCTATGCATGTAAGAAATAAGTGCCAGGGATTCAGAGATAAATGGGTAGTCCTGGCATCCATGTGGTCACTATCAACAGGGAGAAAAGTTAATTAACATTAATGATTTATAATATGATATGATAAATGCTATGACAGAGGTTTGAACCAGTTGTTAAGACAACACAGAAAAAGAGGCATCTAACCCCCATTCCAGATAAGTTTGGAGAAGAATGAGTTTCTAACAAGGTCGAATAAGCAAGATTAAATTTTAAGGATGGAAAAAAGAAAGACAAGGAAGACCCAGTTTCTGCCCTGGCTAAATATTGCCATTCACAAAAATGGAAACAGAAGGAGGAGGTCTGGGGAAAATAATGAATTCAGTCATGAATAGGTTGAACTAGAGATGACTGGAATGTCAAGGAAACAATTAGAAACATGGATCTATTTTCAGGGAAAATAAATGGACAAGCAACATCGATTTTGAACCCATTCACATATGCATATTAACAGTAATGAAATTACTTCGGGAAAGTTCAGTGACAGATGGGTTGAGTGCTTAGCTCTGGTAAATACCAATGCAGAGTGGAAGACTGGAGGAGTCAGGGCTTATAAGGGAGAAAGAAATAACAGTCAGTAAGATTGGAAGAAAACTGAGGAAGTGTGGAGTGACAAACGACAAGGCAAAAATGCTCAAGTGAAGACAAATATGATGAGGAGTAAGAAGTGACAATAGGATTTGGCACCTAACATATCTTTCATGACTGAGTGATGTGTTGGCTTTGATGAGAAGGAACAAATTCCAGATTGTCTGAAAGGAGAAAGGGAAGTAAGTCTGTTATGTATTTCTGCTCCAAGACCTAGTTTTATCTTTGAATCTATCTTATCTTAAGCCCTCCAATTACTGAACTCCAGTTGTAAAGGCTTGATAAATGTCTCCTGAATTGAAGAGCACCCTCATAATTTCTCATTTTTGTTTGTTTGTTTAAATCATAAAGCGCAGATTACCTCTAGAAAATTCTTTTTGTGAGTTAAAAGAACTGCAGGCTATAGTGAGTTTTTCCTGTGTATTTACTTGAGATGCACAGATGCACAGGTGCCTAAATAAACATATATAATTCAAGATAAATATTTTAGTTTAAATTGTTTAGCAATTCTCTTAGATTTAAAACCTGAAATCTCCCATTCCCAGGATCAGTGAAATTCTTCCCAGGCTAGCATTCAAGGTAAATAAGAAAATGTTGATTTTTACTTCAAGGAAGCTAACTGATCCACTATATCCAATTACTCAATAAGCAGGAAGAGGTGGTTTTGGAATAGTGAATGAAGAAGTTTGGGATTCAGTGCAGCATTACTAGTTCCTATAGCCAGGACCATCCTACTTAGGCTGGAAGAAGATCAAAAGAGTCTCTTCAACCCGTAACTCGGGATCTTACCCCAAACCATATCACCTGGTTCTTCCTCTATACTGGCTGGTTATCTTGTCATGTCATACCTGATTAAAAACTATGTGTTACAAAACCATTAAACTCTATGGTTAATTTTTCTAGGAGCAAATACAACGCTCAGGCATAATTAACTGCGAGCTCTGCCTTGGGTATACCATCTAATAACTCTAAAACAATCAAGGATGATTCTGTAGTTTGCCCTTCTCCTTATCACCAATTGGCAAAGCTAATTTTTTAAACTTTTTTTTTGTTATTAGAGAAGTTGTAGGTTTACAGAAAAATCATGCATCAAATACACAGTTCCCATATAACACCCTATTTTTAACACCTTGCATTAGCGTGGTATATTTGTTACAATTAATGAAAGTACATTTTCATCATTGTACTCTTTACTATAGTCCATTTTTTACAATAGGATTCACTGTATTGTATAATCCTATGTTTTGTTTTGTTTTGTTTTGTTTTGTTTTGTTGAGGTATCAGGGGCCAGGGATCGAGCCCTAGATCTCGTATGTGGGAAGCCAGCGCTCAACCACTGAGCCACATCAGCTTCCCTGAGTTAGTTTTTTTGTTTGTTTTGTTTGTTTGTTTTGTTTTTCCAGGAATCATCGGGAACCAAAGCCAGGACCTCCCATGTGGGAGGTGGGAACTCAACTGCTTGAGCCACATTTGCTACTGTCCTATGTTTTTTAATTAAATTTTTATTTTATTAACATATAGACAACCTAAAATTTCCCCTTTTAACCACATTAAAATATTTAATTCAGCGCTGTTAATTATGCTCTCAGTGTTGTGCTATCGTCAACAACATCCATTACCAAAACTTTACAATCAACCCAATTAAGAGCTCTGTATACTTTATGGGTTAAGTCCCCATACCCTACCCTTGCCCTCTCACCTGGTAGCCTATATTCTAGATTCTGACTCTATGAGTTGCTTATTCTAATTATTTCATATCAGTGAGGTCATACAATATTTGTCCTTTTGTGTCTGGCTTTTTCTTCAGAGATCACAAAGAAAAGATGGTGAAACAGAGATCAAAGGCCCAGTGGACAGTGTTTTATTTGTAAATAGTCCATTGGTTTTAGTTGTGATATCTTGCTTAGAATTTAAAGGGCGTAGCAATCATTAGTTTTTTGGTTTTTTTTTTTTGCAATATTCCAGTTCTCCTCCTTATAGGGACAAGGTAAATTGGACTTCACCATCCCTTTTGAAGTTAAGCTGGGTCGTGTGACTTGCTTCATTGGAGATTTGATTAATATATGAATGAATTGCCAGGTCTTCTGTTCCTGCTACAGTGATCATGGAAATAGAGGTCAAAATGGAGTCTCTGTTATCCTTGGTGCTTCGGAGACTACAATGAGCAGGGGCCTCATAATGACATAAACTGAATATGTGACCTGAGTAAGGAAAAAATTTAAGCTGTTGCTATTTGTGGGTCTTTCATTACTGCAGTATAACATAGTCTATTTTAACTAACACACGATGGTTGCTAATTCTTAATAGATTTCAAAACTGTGAAACTAAAATGTCAAAAAGAAATTTCCCAAACAGGATTTTCAAAACACAAAACCTAAAGAGAGCTAAGAGGTTTTACTTAATGCACTTTGAACTGTGGCTGACACAACCCAAAATACAATATGAAATAGCCTGGGGGTGTGTTAGTGTGTGCGAGCATGGACAGACCCACACCAGACCCCACGTGTGCATTTTCCCTTTTCCAGTGATTACTATGTTTCTCTTATCTGATTTGTTGTTCTGATATTGGGACCTGGGCGATTGCTTTCTGAATCATATCAGCAAAGTTCTTTTCTCTTTCAATTTTTATGTGGTTCTATTGTTGTTCCTCAGGAAAGAGCATTTCTAGCTAGTCCCTTGGCTGGCTTAGCTTGAATGTATATGTATATGCATAAGTATCCTGTTCACTCAAAACAAAAGTTTTTTATCTCTTTAAAACAAAACTCCAAATAATGCTCCTGAATTATTTTTAAAGGTGACACTACACCTAGGAATTAGCCGTGTCGGTGCCATGCATGTCCTTGCTGAAACACCTGTTTACAAATTGTGATTCTGGTAAATCTCCTCTCTATTGCTGTATTACAATGCTGTGAGATAGTCATTATAGCAGCTAAATGTTATTGAGAAGCTAATAGTTATCAGCAATCAAAAATTAACGCCAGGTTCATTCTAATCATTTTATTTAATCCTCACAACAACCCGATGAGGTCAGAACTATTACTATCTACTAGAGTAAACTAGGTACAAAAAGGTTGTAGAGCTTGCCCAAGATCACACTGATTGTAACTGATGGAAATAGGATTTGCGCTCAGGCAGACTGACTCTAGAGAGTTTGTGTTTCAGCTTAGAAGAGTTATAATGTGTGATCTTGTATGCCTCAGTTTCCACCCTGTTACACACTAAATTGTGTCCCCCCTACCAAATATAAATTTAGGTCCTAACCTCTAGTC